>CAUYRH010091809.1:0-32335 GCA_963574655.1 Perodicticus potto | reverse complement strand
AGGTGGGTGGGAGGAGGGGCCAGCGGGCCTAAGTCATTTGGTGTGGGGCTTCCAGCATCTCCATGAGGAAGGTGTCAATGGGTGTGTCCCCAATGAGCTTGAAGAAGAAGAGATGTTCCAGGCACTTGAGCCCAATGGAGCACAGAGCAAGCAGACGGAGCAGGAGCTTGGCAAACCTGCCTGGCTGCTCAGGGTACTTGTGTTTGCAGTAGGCCACCAGGGACGCATACACCTTCTCCCTCAGCGCCTCTACCTCAGCCAGGTACGAGAGCCCCTTAGAGTCGGGGTTGAAGAGGACGATGGCGCGTAGGCAGCCCAGCTCCGTCTTGTCCATCTGCATGTCCCGCATCTTGGACACGAGCTCCGTCAGCACCCTGTCGAAGATGGCGCCCACTCTCGCGCTGTGGGCACTGTTTCTGTGGACGTGCAGCCCGGTGGCCAGCAGGATCCCATCCTTCACGGCTATGGACTGGTGGGAGAAGGAGGTGATGAGCAGCTGGTTCCAGCCTGCCCGCAGAAGGATGACCTGGTCGTCCAAGAGCAGCTCAGAGAAGTGCGGGATGCGCTTGGCCCACTCAACAAGGGTGAAGAGCTGCTTGTCGGCTGCCTGGCAAATGTTGGTGACAGGGTCGTTGGGCGAGCTGGGGTGCAGCCCCGTGCTTGCCTCCACGCAGGCCCCGGTCTTGGGCTCGACGGCCAGCTCGGCCTCCAGGATCTTCTCCACTGGCATGCCCTCGCTGGCACTGCTCGTGGACTCCACCTCGTTCTCACTCCGCTCCTTGCCACGCTGCCGCTCCTCCTGCACGGCTTCTCGCTTCATGCCCATGGCCAGGCACTTCTGGTAGCAGCAGTACTGGCACCGGTTCCGCTGCCGCTTGTCAATCGGGCAGTCTTTGTTGTCGCGGCAGGTGTAAGTGAGGTCCTTGTGCACTGTCCTCTTGAAGAAGCCCTTGCAGCCCTCGCAGCTGTACACCCCATAGTGCTTGCCTGAAGAGCGGTCCCCGCAGATGGCACAGATGTGCTTGGTGAAGGATGCCATGTTTCCTGAGGGGTGGGCGGGGACCTTGAGGATGCCATTGAGGCCCAGCGGGGGCTTGACATCCTCGCTGCTACTGGCAAGGTTCATGGGCGAGCTGAGCTGGGGGCTGCCCGTGCCGTAGGTGGGTGGGTGTGGTGGGCACTGACATGGAATGGCGGGCCCATGCCGTGTGAGCTCAGGGCGCTGATGGGCGAGTGTAGCTGCCCTGGGGAGCCCAGCCAGGAGCCGATGCCAGGTCCCAGGGAGGGGTGCAGTGAGGGGGCAGCCATGGAGCCTCACCCTGTCGGGGAGTTGAGAGACGAGGAGTTCACCTGGGTGGAGAAGTTGAGAGGCCGGAAATGTTTGGTATCCATGGCTGTGGACGAACTCATGCCCGGCCGGCAGCTCGAGCAGCGGGCGGCTAGCGCAGCGGCCCCCGGCGCGGAGCAAGTCTCCATCTTTCTTTAAGGCTGCAAATTGTGGTGTCTGTACACCATGGAATATTATGCAGCCTTAAAGAACTGCCCAACTCTTAAATGTTGATACTTCTCAAAGCTCCGCCTTGGCCCTCTCATTCCTCGAGATACTATGGCTCCCTGGGCTGTCTCTCCTGCTCATTGAGTTTTGAGTACAGCTCCGACCTCCAGATCTGTTATCTCCCAACCCAGCTAAGTCAGAAACCAGCCATCATCCTTGACCCCTCCCTCCCTACCACCCTCCTTAGTCAGATTCTGTAGACTCTGCCTCTGAATTTCATTCCTCTCCCTCCTCCCCCAGTCCCGAATTGCAGAGCTCAAGGTTTCTGAAAATTAAATTTCTTCCATCCACTTTAAGATAGAATAACATTTGATATTATTGTTTGTAAACATGTTTGTAAAGTTTCTGTCATCATCTGATGCACACTGTACTTCTCTTAAAGTGTAAAGTGATGTTTTGATTGGTGAGAATCTGGAAAAAGAAGTGGTAATGACTCAACTTCACAAAGGTAGACATTTTCATAAGGTTTAATTGTAAAATCTAACATTCTCCTAGCACTGGCCCTGGTTGGACAGCCACATTGTCTCCAGTCCTGTCCCTCCCAACACCAGCTCTTCATGGCCACAGGTGACCTCCTCCTACAACCTCTCTATCCCAAGCTGTCTGTTCATCAGCTGGCCAACAGGCCATTATAGACAAGGGTTATTGTGAAGTTCTACAGGGGATGTTCATAAAGACTGATGCCTAGTCAAAACTGGGGAGCCAACAGGTGGGAGAGGTGATAGTTATCACGGATTCATAAAAAAAGGTGGGAGAAAAACAAGGAATTCTTCACAGAGGAAGCTATGAGGAAAGACAATAATATCTAACAGGTATTGTGGACCTTCTCCTGAGCCAGGCTTTTTATAGGTAATGACCTATTTGGTCTTCAACAGCAGCCATGTAAAATAAGTACTGGTGTTAGCCCCTTCAGGTAGATGAGGAACGTGCAGCAGTAGAATATCAAAGACCACGTCTTCAGTCACACTGTGAGAGAGGGAAAGAGCCAGGCGCTCTCCTCCCATGGCCCATCCTTGTTCCTGGCCATGATGGCAGCCTGCCTCTTGTGGGGGTGGGGGAGAAAGTAGGCTGGGGAGAGAGAGAGAGAGACAGAGGGAAAGAGAGAAGATTGTGGGAGATATGACACTAGGGATCCCAGGTAAGTAGGGCATGAGTCTGACAGCCGGGAACTCTGGGTTATGACCCTGCTCTGTTGTGTTAATTTTGGAATAATGATTAACATTTACATGACTCACTTTCAGCATTTATAAAACGCTTTCTCTTCTACTTTCTGACCAGTCAAAATTCACATTATACTGTGTAGAGGAGCACAAAATGATTGAAATTAAGTATGATCAGACCTACTAACATGGCTATCAAAGTACAAACATTTTGAATATTGTCCTATCTTTAAAGTGGATGGAAGAGCTTTCATTTCCAGAACCCTCGAGTTCTGCAATACTGAGAATCTTGTTCAATATTTCCTGGAAATCAGGTCTGCTTTCCTTCTTCCTGCACCCCATTTCTAGAAGTACTAGAGAACTTCTCCAAGTGTGTGATCCTCATTGTCAAATACTCTATGCAATTTTAAAAAGAAGTGGCTTTGAGAAATATAGTGCAAATTCCCAAAGCGTAGACAGGCATCTCAAAGGAAAGGTCTCTGTAATTGGCATCCTTACTGGCTGCCTTAGTTTGTCCAGTTCAGGGCTTGGATCTCGATTGTCCTGGAAACAGATCGTGAATTACTATGGGGATGATAGATAGAAGACCTCTGCCTCCAAGGGCATCAGTTTAATTCAGTTGGTCTACCAAGCATTAAATTTGCTTCTTTTAATTGAAAGAAAATCTTTGAAGGACGTTACCATGGTGACAAAGTCAATGTCAGGTGTACAGATTTCCTTTCCTTCTTCAGGAAAGTACCTTTTAACTAAATTGACATTCAGCCACCTATAATGTTTCTATAGTAATCTCTTATTAACCAGGGTCTCCTAATTAAAAAAAGAAGACGAAGTAGTGTCGGCCATCAGCCATAGGAAACATCTAAAATGGTCATTGTGTGTATGTAGCCATATTTTTTCTTGTCCTTTGCCATAGTAATTTAAAATTATTACTCAGTGACTCAGTGCCTTTCCTTCTAAACTTACTTGCTAGAAAGACCTGCAATATGGGCAGCACCTGTGGCTCAAAGGAGTAGGGCGCCATCCCCATATGCCAGAGGTGGCAGGTTCAACCCAGCCCTGGCCAAAAACTACAAAAAAAAAAGAAAGAACCACAATATATTCTGTGGTTCAGGATAACGTATCAACATTTTGGAAGAAGAAAATTATAGATTTGGCAATTTCCCCCTTTCATTTTGGAAATTGTGTACGTCCACAGGCTGTGAGCATAACCCAGCTCCATAGCCTATTGTACTTTTGGTTTTCATTGATTGCTACAAAAGAGGCAAAAGGAATTTGCAGAAAGGGAGTGTCAATCTAAAAGGAAAATGTCATAAAATAATTGAACGACAGGTGAAAATTAGCTACATTATGAATCAATATGAATTATGAAAGCAAAATAGATGTGAGCATTTTGACAAGAAGTTAAAAAACATTAGGAGATAGGAACATACTTTGTCATCCTAAAATCATTCTGCAGTTTATCTGAAAAGGTGAAAAAAATGTACAACTAAAAAGTATTAGTAAAATTCTCCTGTCTTTTAGGATGAAATGATACAAAAATGAGGGAGGAAATAAACCTTTGAAAGTCTGTTTATTTAAAATCACTTTAAATAAACTGCCAAATACACTCTGTCCCAATATCCCTAACTATCCTGAGGCTAGCAAGGTAGAAAAGTGTCTTTTCAAGATTCTCATTGATTGGTGGTGTTTGCCTGCAGGGTTGGGTTGAAAAAAATGTGTGGCTAAGCCTGGACTCAGCAGGAAAGATGATGAGGATTGATTTGACCATGGACATTTGGGATTGTGGGAGGAAATGGTAGAATATTTGCCCGTCTTAAATCTCTAAGCTTGTTTTCTGGATGTGGATGAAATGCCTGAACATTTTTGTGTGTATCTTTTAGTACCTATGGGTAAGAAATGGATGGGTTCTAAAGAAGTGTATGAAGAAATATACACTTGTAAAAAGTGTATAAAGAATATATACTTGGATAGCAATGAGGAATCTAGAGCACAGAGAAATTTTTTCCAAAGCCCCACAACTGTAAGAGGTGGAGACAGATTTGGACACTGCCTCAAGAACCCGTTCTGTTCACAACTGCATTAACAGCAGAGGGGATACATGTTTGGCTGCCTAAGGAAGAGAAACTCACTAAAGCAGTATTGGATAGAATTTGGGATATAATAAAACCCTAAGCAAAGTGACCAAAATGGACGGTTTATATCTGAAGCTTATCAAAGAAAGAACGGGAACTCTGGACTAGAGGAAAACATAGAGCTGGACAAACAGTGAGAGTTGAATGAATCCCCCTTCAGAGAACAAATCGTGAACATTATACCTTAAAGATAATTTGCTTCAAGTAAAAGAGATCTGCAAGCTTCAGAGTGTTGTGGGAAGGTTGAAGTTAAACAGACCTCAGAAAGGAAAGGTTTCTGAAGTTCTGTTCTGGGAAAACATTTCAGATCCACTAGGTGGGTGCAGAGTTGCCTCCATTTGGGGTATACTGGGTGGGTTAGTCCTACTGATGGAACACATAGCTGCAAATTTATTAGATGTGGTTTTCCGCTAGGGCTTCAACAAGCAAGTAAGGTGAAAACACAGTTTTTATTTGAGATATAGTAATAACGAAGATGGGGAGGTTATGGGCTAAATTAATTTTCTCTTATATTTATACCTTTCATTTATAAATATCGATTCATTTGTGTTTAACCTGAATTAGGACGTTAAAATCTCGTACTTTGTGCTGAATGGTCTGCAATTGTGTGCACCCCCTAGAGTGCGCTGGGAATACACAGTCCTGTGACAGAAAGGAGCTGTCCGAAACAGCCCGGGGTCTTGTTCCTGCCCTTCCTAGGAAATGTACCATCTTGAGTTAGGGAGGAACAGTCAGGCACAGCCTGAGCTTTTTTCTCCCCCACCACTCTGGAAGCAGAGTGTCCTTCAAAGCTTTACCCAGCGAGTCCTGTTGTCCCTGGGGTATATAACCTGGAGTGGGCTGCCTTTTGGGGTCCCTCAACTCTGATATCAGTGGGTCATGCACAGTCAAGACTCTATCCTCCTTAGGTAGCTGTCTTGAGGCTTGAGAGACAAGCTTGCAATGGGTCCTAGGCTATTTCTCTCCTCGCTGCTTATAAATAAGAAATCTGCTTGGTGTAACTTGTTGCATGGGAGTGCATCCTGTCTCACCAGACTCAGGCAATTTGTAAAATTTCAGCCAGCATGCGGTGGGTGGAAGTATTCAAACTTCTATTCTTGGTAGTTGGCATAGTGATGATCTTTGCCGTCCTTTACACAGTGAGAATCCTTCCCTGACATTGGTTTTTAGTAAACCTGCTTCACACATTGGGAAAAAAAATCAAAGCAAACTTTTTCTAAACTCCTTCATGTGTGCAATATTTTATAATTTGCCCATTTTGTGTTGATTTGATTTGGCTTTTTTAGTACTATAACATAGGACATAAAACATAAAGAAATAAGCCTATAATGTATTGCTCTCTCAAGTATATTAACTAATCCTAGCATCTTATTATATAATGAGCTCAAGGTTTTAAAACTAAGTAGCCAAACTCGTTGTTATTCTCAACCTTAAATCAACTTTAAAAATTTTTTACCTTACTGGATTTATTTAATTTCATCTTTTGTCCTGGGTGCAGTTCAACTTTACACTAGAAAATTTGATTTTTCAGGATACTGAAGAATTCTTAACCCCTTATAAAGTTTCCACTTTTAGTTATCTGTCATAAATAGGATAATCATTTTCCCCTAAAGTTGTTAAACACAGCATATAAATTTTTAGATTACAAAAACAATAACATTCTCCTTATAATTTCTCCTAAAAAGATAAAATAAGGCTGAGGGATAATATTTAAATATCTGTTTCAAAAGAAGCATCCATAATTTTGCTGATCTTTGTAGTATCATATTCCCCTTGATGGTAAGCCAGTAATATATTTTTTTTCGGTGTTGCATTTGTTTTGTTTCAAATGGTATCATTTGGTTTCATCTTGTTTTATCCAGCACCAACCACTTTTACATCCCACAACATCTCCTGTTATTAATGTATGTCGATGTGGCGTGTGTGCACGTGTCTGTGTGTGTGTGTGTGTGTGAATGGATACAAGTCATCTCTTTCATATTTCAAGTTACTGCTGAGGACAGGGTTATTATCTATATGTCCAAGTAGCTAACAAAGCCTAAAACCTAAAGGGAGGTCACACGCTGGCTGTTGCAAGGCAGCTTCTTCATCTCAAGCTGTTCAATGGCCATGTCCTAATTGTCAGTTATTAAAACCCCTCCTCTTCCACTCACACTGTGTTTGCACAGATTGCCCTGTCCCTGTCTCCATTGGGGCTGTAGTTCAATCTATTTGGGGTTGCACACAATTGCATATAATAGGTTCTGTTATAGTGCCTCAGTCAGCTAGTGAGATAATCCCTTCACTACTTCCCTAATTTCCCTAACAACACAATATCTTATCTGTAATAAAGGAAAAAAAAAAAAAAGAAAAGAAGGAGGAGGAGAGAAGAAATACTCAGCAAAGCAAAAGTATAAAACTATTCAGTCGTTCTGATTCCAATTCAAGTGACTCTCTACTCAGGGCCTGATGATCAATGAGATCAGTGCCCATATGGAATGTGGTAGTGGTTGTTTATTATCCATTAGGTGAAAATCTCTATTGCAACTGTTATCACAAAAGATTTCAGTAATGAGGAGCATGTGCAATTCTTTGCAGCCTTTCTCTGTAACTTTCCCAGGAGCTCTGTGCTATGATTCTGAGCCATAAGGTTTGCTTACCAATTAGCAAAGCAAAGCACACACTGAAATGTGTAAACGATCTTTTAGACTGGGCAGAATGCCCAGGAATAAGGCTTCTCTGACCTGTTATAACTAATGTTACCACCGTTACCTCTTCCCTTCAATTATTTAGGCTTTCCCCATGCATGGGCTGGACGCCTGCTGACAGTAATGTGAGGCTCAGTCATTAATCATTTTCTTGTCATTGTACTCTGGAGGAGGGGGGATGCACTCATACCAGAAATAGGATGGCTACTCTCTCTGATAAATAGAAGACTCTGTAATGAACATGCTGTCTTGTCACGGCTGATTCCTTTTGTGATCATCTTGAAAAAAAGGATATAATATCAGTGCTGTTTAGCTTTGCTTCAATAGCCATACAGTACTGAAGATGTAAGTAGATACTAAATTAAAATAAATGCTTCTTAAAAATAACTATCTAAACACCAATTTTCAGTTATGCTAATAATTTCAGAGTCATGAAGCACTGAATTATCTAAGCAACAAATAATTCGGTGTGTATTTTATGTAACAACTAACATTTGTGTTTTTATTATTTATATACATGAAAAGGAATAATAGGCAATCAAACCTGTTCATAAGGTTTGAAGAGTTTTGTGTGTGTTTGTGTGCATAGAGACAGAAAAAAAAATGTATTTCCCTGCATGTGTTTGCAAAACCTATCATGTTGGATCACAGCTTTCATGGAAGAGTGTCATTGCACAAAAATCTAATGGAATGACAATGTCATAAAGTCCAACCATTTTTTAAAACTGGAATCACTGGTAAGGGGTATATAGTTCCAAGTCTTCATTGTATAAACAAGAAGATCGAAGCTGAGAAAATCCTTGTCCAAGAGACCAGAGGTCCCGTCTGATCCATTCTCCCAGTACGAGTTATTCCGTCACTCTCCCTTGGATCAGCTTCTCCCAGTATGAGTTATCCTGCCACTCTCCCTCGGATCGGCGCCTCCCAGTATGAGTTATTCCGTACTGTCCCCTGGATCGGCGCCTCCCAGTATGAGTTATTCCGTACTCTCCCTTGGATCAGCTTCTCCCAGTATGAGTTATTCCGTCACTCTCCCTTGGATCAGCTTCTCCCAGTATGAGTTATCCCGTCACTCTCCCTTGGATCGGCGCCTCCCAGTATGAGTTATCCCGTCACTCTCCCTCGGATCAGCTTCTCCCAGTATGAGTTATCCCGTCACTCTCCCTTGGATCAGCTTCTCCCAGTATGAGTTATCCCGTCACTCTCCCTTGGATTGGCGCCTCCCTTTCAGTTCCGGATTAATGTGCGGTCTCTTAGAGCACAGAGGGAAGCTCCCTGATTCCCCTTTCAAATCCTGCTCCACTGTTCCTAAGTGCTTCCTACTTAGCTCCATTTCTCTTATTTTTCTCAGAAAGAAAAGGTGGTTTTGTTTGTTTGTTTTCTGGTGTATCTGGAAAAATGACTGGATTTGCCTTTATAGGTATAATTTCAGGACAATAAAAGAACAAGGGAGTCACCAAGTTGGATGTGGCACTGGGAACACTCCCCCACACGTCTTCCAAGCATCTCTCAGGAGGTCTAGGAGCATCATTCTGGAGCACTCTGCTAGGTGGAAAGGTACCTCTAGAACTATTTCAATTAAGTTTTAATTTCACCAATCACCCTCTCTCATCTCTACAAAACAGCACCATCAAAGACAACAGCACTCACAGTTTTCAACATATTGGCCTATGGATGAAAAGCATCAGTTTTCCGATTCAGTTGACATATGTGAAGTGAGAATTGCCTAGAAGGGGTCTGCTCCCGGCCCCTCCTTCACTCAGCAAAGTCAAGTGGGAAGCACGAGACCATCACCTGCTATTTAAAAAGCACCATCTACCCAATTATAGCGTAAGAATACAGGGAAAAGGGAAAGGGAGGGGAGGGGAGGGGGGAGGATGGGTGGAGGGAGGGCAATTAGTGGGATCACACCTACAGTGCATCTTAGTAGGGTACTGATGAAACTTATTAAATGTAGAGTACCAATGTCTTTATATAGTGATTAAGAAAATGCTATGAAGGCTATCTCTCACAGTACGATCAAAATGTTTCTGATTGTATATAAAGCACATTCTGCCCTATGATTGCACCAATGTACACAATTATGATTTAATAAAATTATTATAAAAAGCACCATCTGTTGTCTAAATTGTTCTCTTCCCTTCTTCCTTCTTTCATCCATCCTTTTATCCTTTCATATTTTATCTTTTATATTTTATCCATCTTTTATCCTTTCATATTTTTTCTTTTCCTGAACCCAATACTAACTTTCACACAGCAGGAACACCAAAATCTATTTTTTCTGTAATAAGCCTATCATGTTCCCTAAATGAATATTTTCCCATTGAGGAAATGAACTGCAGATTGAAATAAACATGGGGATAAAGGATACATGGATGTGGGTTTGAGTCCTGATTCTGCATCAAATAAAAATAACCTGGGTTACTTCAGGTGAGTCACTTAACCTCTCTGAGCTATTTCTTTACCTACTGATGTAACCATCCAGAGTAACTGCAAGATACAAAAAAGGAGATTATAAGCAAGAGTCTTGTAAATTGGAATTCCATATAAATATTCTTTTTCACATTATCAGAGTATAATTAATTTCCAAATTGTTTGATTTGGAACAACTGAAACATTCCCCATTGTTTCATATGACAAGGTGAAGTCAACAGTCATCTTGTTATCTTGTAACTCCAAGATTTACATGTTCAATTCTTCTTCACAGGTAGGAAATTCTAGCCAAAATAACTTGAGAAATGATTTTATTATTTGACACCCAAACCAAATGTTAGTAAAATAAATCATTGCAACATAAAATCCATCCACATCTCTGCTGGTCTGTTCCACACAGAGCCACCATTAGTATGGAAAGAAGATCTGCTTGCCGAATGAAAGTGAAGATTAGGGGGAATGGGCCCAAGTGTAAATTGTGTTCATAAAGTTTATCCGCCATCAAACCCTAACTAAACTTCAACTAAAATTTATAGCACTCAAGGTTACACCATCTCATCAGCGCTCCAATCCACAATGAGTATTCTTATCTGCATGTCGTATCTGATTGACCACACAGCAGAAAGAGAAATTATGTTCTACTTCCTGCTGTCCTATCTTTCCAAGCTAAAAGGGTCTGGATCAGTGAGCCCAGACATTTGTCAAAAACATTAGAGTGCCCTTGCTATGTAGACATATCCTGAAGAACTTGTCCTGAATCCATCTTCAAGGAGTTAACAATCATTTGATAATAGCATTTCAGAATAGCAGCATATCGCCAAAAGCAAAGGGCAGCATCCAGTTCTCCAGGAGTGACAAGGGCAAAGCCAAACATCAACGAGATGCAGGTTGTAAATTCAGAACTAATAGCAGTATTTGAAAAGGTGGGTAGGAAAGGTGGTGAAAATGAAGATGGAGTTTGTGAAGAGGGAAAATAAAATCTAGACTAGTGTTTGCTTTGGCAGCACATATAGTAAAATTGGAACGAGGCTGGGTACAGTGGCTCATGCCTGTAATCTTAGAACTCTGGGAGGCTGAGGCAGGTGGATTGCTTGAGCTCAGGAGTTTGAGACCACCCTAAGCAAGAGCGAGACCTGACTCTACTAAAAATTAAAAAAAAACACACAAAAGAACAGCCAGGCATTGTGGTGGGTTCCTGTAGTCCCAGCTCCTGGGGAAGGTGAGGCAAGAGAATCACTTGAGCTCAAGAGTTTGAAGTTGCTGTGAGCTGTAACTCCACAGCACTCAACTGAGGTCAACAGAGTGAGACTCTGTCTCAAAAAAAGTTAAAAATATAAAATAAAATAGCAACACTACGGGTCTGTTAGCATAGCCCTTGTGCAAAGATGACACACAAAAAACACCTAGACTATTGTGTACCTTAAATAAAGTTTCCCAATTTTCTTTTTATCAATTTCAATGACTCTTCTTTGCCTCACAATAAAGTTTAAGTTCCTACACAAAACACTATGCATAAAATACTTACTCTGGGATAGGCAGTGGGAGGACCATGGGACACACACGGCCTCTGTGACTAGTCCCTTATTCCTTTCCCTTGCCCTATATAGGGACATTTTACACATGTAAAATTCCGGAACAATCCAGTAGTCTTCTTGCCATCCAAGAATGACCTTTTTTCTTTTGAAATCCTTCTCGCCCTTCAAGGCTTTTCTCAAAGGCACAGCTAATCCATGAAGCAGGCCTCAAAAGCACCTTGACTGTCTATGATCAATTAAGTAGAAATCAACTATGAAATTAATCTACTCAATGGGAACCAAGTCGGAATTGGTGGAAAAGAGCACTCACAGAGGACCCAGCATGAAGCATTTACAGGCACGTGAAGCCCCTTCTTTTCCCTGTTCTTTCCTCCTAGGTAAACTATCACAGGTTCATTTCTAGTAGCAGTTGAATCACCAGGCCCAGAGCTCATAGCACTACTTACAATTGAGGTAGTGGAATCAAAAATGAAGACATGCTGACAAGTCCTGCTCTTGACTGATTTGTAAAGCCAGATGTATAAAATACTTGTCACCCACAAATGGACATCAAGTCCAAACAGACATTACACAGAAGGCGTTTCAGTGCTGCTTCTTGGAATTAGCACCACAGAGGAAATCTTTGGCTAGTGGTGACCAGGACACTGCCAAGCCTTTTCTACTGCAGGACAGATTCCTAAGCTTCTGGCTCAGTTCCTTCCGCCCTCTGCTTACTTCTAGGTTTCCCTTTGTCCCACTTTCTCAGGACCTAAGTGAGATCCCTGTCTGTGTTTGAGCAGATGGGACCACCCACTTCCCCCGAGGCAGAGTATTAATATCCGAGGGGTTGAGCCCATGATCAGAGTACACAGGGCCACCTGGTTTGAAAGAAACTGACACAGAGAATGGATAAGAAAGACTGGAGGTGTCAGGTAGGAGAGAAGTCGAATGAGCCAAGTTGTGACAAAGGTGGGCAGGGGTTGACAATCAAAGTCTGTTGACTTGCTGTGTGGCCAATGCTTAACCATGGCTGTCATTTCTCCCTGGGTGAGGACAGGGCGAGGCTTACAAACCACATGTCTCATTAATGATCTGTTTCCAAGAGACACAAAGACAGCAGGATTAAGGAAAACATCCACGTGCTTGTCAATACAGAGTCCCAGGAGCCAGGCTAATCCAAATGGGAGAGGGGGACATTTGGGCATAAACTGTCTCAGTGACATCCACATCATCCTTGCTTTTTCAGCTGCAGCTTTGAACGAGGATGGCACTATTTTCCCCTTAAGGAAAGTCCTATTTTAATTGCGTTTCCTCTTGACATTTAGCTCAACTGACTCTACTCCAATTATACCTTCCAGTGAGTGTGTCCTCAGACAGAAAACAGGCGTCCCCCGAGAGTTCCTAATCATAGACCTTGACCTGAATGCTGTGATAGGTTAGCTGTTCATTCTCAGTCTTATCTACTTTCCATTTAATTATCTGAAATGGCCAGGTAATCACTTGCATTTCCCTCTGCTGGTGGAGGCACAGCCATGCTGTTCTGAACTGTGGTCCCTGTCAGTTATAATCCTTTCCAGTTACGTGAACAGTCACAGTAGACCCACCACTTCCCACTCATAAGGAAATCACCCACTGGTCTTGCTTAGTTCCAATTTCATGAGAAGCAAAATCTCTCTTGGTGCCACCAGTCCTATACAGAGGTCCACATATCCTACCCTCCTGTCAGAGAACTTACTAAGGACCAAGACGATTGAATGACAGGTAAAGAGTGGGTGGGAAGGGAGCTGGTTAATCTCTCAGTCCTTCCATTCTGCATTCTTTCTTGTGATTGAAGGCTTTCACCTCTACCCTCCAAATCATGCTTCCTCTCCCACTGATTATTAGTATTTCTGCCTTTTCTCTTCCTCCCCCAGGAGCTGTATTTGTGGAGAAAGGACATGTTTCTCATCTATTACTTAGATAGAAGATTTCTTTGAATGATTGTTTCTACCTGGTGTATGGGAGGGAAAAAATCCCCTCCTGGATCAAGTGAGAGGGAAGAGCAGGAGATAAATACCAGAAACAACTAGATTATTACTTGGAAATATAACGTTGACATAGTTGCAAGTAACAAAAGTCATTTGCAACCTTCAGGCATATACGCGAGACTTTATGATAGAGGAAAAGCGTTTCCCCATGAACTACAGGAATGCAGGCAGAACTTAAGAGTAACTGTGACCTGGAAATTTGAACTTTATCTGGACCCTTTTCCTGCCTCTTATCTCTTGTTTATGTATCTCTGCGTTTCTCTCCCTGTCTCACACTCTCGCTCTTCTCTTACCTTCTAGCCTTTTCTCTCTTTCTGATGCTACTGTAATGCTTGACTCTACTCTAACTTTCTGTCTTGACCAACTTCCTCTGCTTCTTGGAGCCATGTACAAGTAATATGACCACTGATGCCTCCTGCAGTTACCAATCACAGGCCCAGCCACCCAATTTTCAGGCAAGGGATGTTTGACAAGCTACCCTTGAATGGGTCAATGGGCGAGGTGCTGGGTCAATGTCCCATGAACATGGCAGCCTGAGCCTATCCTGCAATTATGTGAGAGGGAGTCAAGTGGAGGGAGAGTAAGGGACGAAGGTGACAGAGACATAACAGATATTTACTCTCTATGTTGGTCATTATGAAAGTTTAGAGACTATGTTATGGGCCATTATTTCACTTCCAAGAAATACAGTTGCCAGCATCCTTTTTGATTCGCTCAAGTAAGTTTCAGCTTGCTGGGCTTATTGGTGTTGCTGGGAGGACCACGTGGATTTTACATTCCTTCATTTTTGTATATCTCAAAATTTGCTGAATGACCCACAGACTTCACCTACAATGCATGGCAAATTATCTCCCTACTTGACAATTAAATTTGTGAGCATCATACCAGTTGCCCAGTGGTTTCATCTCACTTGAGAACAGAAAATACCACTACATCCATCAAAATAGTTGCACACCCATCTTTCCATGTGATAGATGCCTTTCAGCAATCTCTATCTGCTGTACTTTACTAAATAGGGATCCTGCTCTTATCATTTCATCTATGAGATATTTCTTGGTACTCAGTGTGCTTGCTCACAGATTGGTTTTATTTTATATTTTTAACAGATGGAGAGTTTTCTCCACTTACTATAATTCTCATGTCATTGAGCCAGAGGGGAATAAAAGAATTAGAAAATAACAATACATAAAGTAAACATCAGTTGTTGTTCCTGCTTTGTTTTTCAAGACTATAATTCTAATTTAATTGTTTTCCCTCCACCTGTCAGTCATTTCTCAGGGTTCTACTTCAACATTTTACATCTTGAAATGACATGTATGCACTTCATAGTAAAAGAAGGTGCTCAGTGAATTCTTGCTGAAATAAACCAGGTGCGAAGTGTCACAGGACTGACTTTGCCACTTCTCCTCTGGTTGAATAAGCAAACAGGGAGAAGAGCCATATTTAAGCGTGCACCTATATACATAGGGAGTCCTTGATGGATATTTCTAGAGTATTATTCATTATTGTCTTTGCAACACTAGGCGTGAGCTCTTTTCTTTTTTCAGAATTAGCAGTAGGTGTGGTTCCCTCAGGGAAGCACTAAAAATGCTCTGCTTCACATACGGCTCCCTCAGTGTTACCGTAGCGATGTGTGCCTCTGCTAAATGCACCAGCCTATCTGCTGTTTTGAATGTATTCCAAGATCATTTGCCAAGATGTGGGCAATTCATTCTAGAAGCATTTATTAAGCACCTTTTCTGTGCCAAGTACTGTGTAATTGCAAAAAATGAAAAGCTAGGTTAAATGGTAATGGAAAGGAAGTAGTTTTGCTTCTTATTCCTAGTAAACATTCTATATTTTCCCCAAATACTATAACTATAAAGGTAGAGTACATAAATTCTAATTTATGATTTGTTCATTGCTCCTTTTCCCAAATCATTCCTATTCCCCTGTTCTTTCCATAACCATAAGCGTAGTTTGCAAAAATGAAATCTGCTCCCATATCTTAGTTATTTTTTTCTCATTTTAAAATAGCTTAAGCTGAGATTTACATGTACTAGTGGTAAGCAGCCTTTTTTTTTTTTCTGACTTTTTAACTGAAATTCTTACTGTTCCCGTCTGGTGATAAAAGGAAAGAAATATTTTTAACTGAAATTTTATTTAAAAAACTGAAAGTTGAAACATGTTTTAAAAAATGTTTCATGAGAGTTAGTTAACTGTTCTGTCCATGTTTAGAGATATCTGCAAACTGGGTCATGGAAATGTGGCCTTTATACAATTAAATTGAAAAAGCCAGTATTGATAATGAACACATAAAAAATGGACACAAGTTATCTTTTCCTCAGAGAAAAGATACTTCCCTGAAGAACTGAAATTAGTGAAGATAAATGTCTAATAGAACTATGAGGGAAATAGAGATTTTGATTCTGTCAGCACTAAACTTATATTGAAAGTCCATATAAAATAAAACAATTAGCAATGTCTTAAAATCACTTTCAGCCATTCTTTTAATTTAACAACCTCTCCATCACGTAACAAATGACTCAAGTGTCTGTACTGCCTAATGAGTTTTTGGGAAAAGAGGAGGGTCTTAAAGCATTTCTGTGGAATCTGAATTCAGCAAAAAAAAGGGATTTATGTCCAGACTGCCTATTAAAGTTTTCACATGCTCAGCAGCTCCACGTCCACGGAGTACCATTTTGCTCTGTAATGGACGCTGCAGACAGTATTAGCAGCATCTTTTACCCCAGAGCTTTAAGGTGTTATACAGCTACATTTTACTATCTTGACTTGCCAACGGAAATTCAAAAAGGTTAAGTGATTCTGGATCCTATTCTTTTCTACCCTCATTACACTTGTAGGGCTCTGCCCAAGTCATACCTGGGAAGAAAACAAACCGTGACACAGATAACACCATCCATCTGGGTCACTGCAGCACTGCTCAGTGACCCATCTGTACTGATACAGGAGACACGGGCTGGGAACACCAACTGCCACCACACTCACCTTCATCTCCTCTTTCCTGAACTCCTGCAGTACTGACCCTTGATTCATGCATTGGGTTCTCCAGAATTGCATTCTCACAATGTGGCTTAATCATTTCTTGTTCATTTATTCAACTGGCTCACAATCATGAAACACTTATTATGAGGGAAGCACTATTCTAGACCGGTATGGACACTTTATTTTCTTTTAAATCTTACTCATTTAAATACCTTCATTTTATTCAAAATTTTAAAAAAGAATAAAATAATTCATGGAAACTTGTTTTTATATGACAGTAAGGAAATAGTCATCATTCTTAGGAATTAAAATCTAAGAAGGAAGATGGGGTATGGTGGTTGTCATTGGGACTCCCATAAATACTCTACTTCTCCTCCTCTCCCCAGGTTTATGGTGGAATTGATATTAACCACCGTGTCTGAAGTTGAGGGTGACCTGTGACCTCTTCTGGCCAGTGAAACTGAGTTGAAGTGATGTGTATTGCTTCCACGTGGCAGTTGTTAGGGCCAGTAGGCAATTCACCACATTCCTTTTGTTGTTATTGATCACAAAGTACATAATAAGGGAAACCTTCCATCAGCCAGGGTCTTAGAGTCTTCACAATGAGCAGAGCCCCCTCCCAGTCTTTACTGAATACATAGAATGCATGAGCAATAAACTTTTGCTTTATTAAATCACTGTGATTTTTAATTCCTTTATCAAGATATATTTTTCATCAAGAATGAATAAATAGATAAATATTTATTATTTTCCTATTTACAAAGTCTTAGTATGTTACAAAGTTGTGTAACCATCACCATAATCTAATCTTAGGACATTTTCATCATAGCAACATCATTTAACAGATTACATCAACAGGAAATCTACCCATCAGCTGTCACTCCCCATTTTTCTCTCATCCTCCCAGCCCTAGACAATCACTAATCTACTTTCTGTTGCTATGAATTTACTTATTCTGAACAAGTCAGAAAAATTGACTTATTCAGTATATAATCTTTTGTGAATGGCTTCAGTCACTATATATGTTTTTGAGGTCATACAGGCTGTAGCATTTCTCAGCAATGTATTACTTTTTATTGCTGAATAGTGTTATATTATGATATATATCTTTTAAAAAATTTATTCATCACTTGATAGATATTTGGGTTGTTTTCATTTTGGCATTTATTAATAATACTGTTATAAACACTTATGCACAACCTTTTTGTGAATGTATATTTTCGTTTTTCTAGGAAAGTTCTCTAAGAGTAAAATTGCTGGGTCATATGGTAGCTGATTTTAATAATTTGAGAAACCACTAAACCACTTTCCAAAACAACTACATCATTCCACATACCCAATGCTTCAATGTGACAGTGTATGAGTTCCAATTTTTTCCTATCTCACCAAAGTTTAACGGTTATTATGTGATTTTTTATTATAATCATTCAAGTAACCGTGCATTAAAATCTTCCTGTGGCTTTAATTTGCATTTCCCTAGTGAGTAATGATGTTGAGTATCCTTTTATGCATTTATTTGATACTTGGAAATCGTTATTGGAGAACTGTCTACTAAAATACTTTGATCATTTTATAACTGGGTTATTTTCTTATTATTGAATTAAAAGTGTTACATATACTATAAGATATAAGTCTCTTGTCAGATATATAATTGGAAAAAACATTTTCCCATTCCACTTTCCTGATGACATGTTGGCAAGATGAAAAATTTAATTTTTGGTGAACTCCAATGTTTTGGTTTTTTCTTTTATCACTGGTGCTTTTGTGTCCTAGCTAAGAAATCATTGTCTAACCCAAGGTTACAAATATTTACCTCTATGGCTTCTTTTAATAGTTTTGTAGTATAGCCTTCACACTGAAATCTCTGATCCATTTCTAGTACATTTTTATGTACAGTGTGAGGTACAGGTCCAAGTTTATTCTTTCACATGTTGATATCACTTGTCCCAGAACCACTTGATGAAAAGATTCTTCTTTCTTTTAAATTATCTTAACACCTTTATCAAAAATCAATTTACCATAAGCATAAAGGTGTATCTCTGGACTTTGCATTTTATTCTTTCAATTGTATTTTACATTATGTCTATCCTTTTGACCATACCACACTGTATTAATTATTGAAGCTCTGTAGCAAGGTTTGAAATCTGGTAGAGTAAGTCCTCCATTAATGACATTTCTTGGACTGGAAAGGTCATTCTAGATCTTTGAATTTCCATATGAATTTTAGGGTAAGACAGTCAATTTCTGAATGAAAACTTAGCTGAAATTTTAATGAGTATTACATTAAATCAGTAGATCAGTTTGGGGAGTATTACCATTGTAACAACATAATGAGTCTTCTGATCCATGAACACAGGACATTTTTTCCAATATTGTTTTATAGTATTTGATGTATGAATCTTCCTTCTTTTGCTAGGTTCATTCCTAAGTATTTTAACCTTTTGAATGTTATTGCAAATAAAATTGTTTTCTTAATTTCTCTTTTGTATTTTTCATTATTAGTATATGGAAATTCAATTGATTGTTATATATTGAGCTTGCATCCTGTAACCGTGCAAACTGATTTATTAGTTGTAATAGTTCTGTAGTGGATTCCTAGGGATTTTCTACACAGAAGATCATGTTGTCTGAAAATAAAGATGGTTTTACTTTTTCCTGTCTAATCCAGCTTCCTTTGTTTGTTTGTTTGCTTGTTTTTTGTTTCCTAATTGCCCCGGCTAAAGCCTAAAGTAAAAATTTGAAGAGAAGAGTCTGAGTTGTTGAGGTTAGTTGTTATCATAGCATAACCTTGCCTATACATCAATCGTGCAAATAATAAAGTAACAAAACGGAGATGGATTCCATTTCATTGGAAAATCAGGGAAGGCTTTTGGCAGAGTTACTGGGAGAGAATAAATTTTTGAAGGATCATAGTGAAGTCATTCTGTATAGGAAAATATACCATTGATTTCTATATCCTGACTCAAGAGTAAACTTATAAAGGAAGAGTGGAAGACAAGACAGGTACCACAAGTTAGGGGCAGAATAATTTTAAGCATTGTACTGGAGATAAACAGGAGGCTTTGGTAAAATCCTAGAAAGAAAGTAGAAAGTGCCAGAGCTAAGAAGTAGTTAGTGAAATTTGTTCCCTAATCTCTTTACTGTTCACATTTAGAGCCCCAATAGTACCTACACTCCACCGACCTAAACTTTTACAGCCTTCCAACTCTAAGCCAGAAACTATTAACCTAGTTGGTAAGCACAAAGCTAATAGTAAGCCTTATTCCTGGCTCCAATTAGATCTTGAACCCCAATACTAGGAATGATGTAGTTTTTCACTTAAATTGCAAGATTGCATTCAAGATTCTGTGATCTTTTCTTCTTTGCCAGAGTCCCAGGGACTTACTATGATTGTCCCACTTTGTTCATGTTGCTGTAGCTTACTCCTTACCTAGATTTTGACATCTGGACTTACCCTCACTGAGCACTATAACTCAATGCCCTCTGTTGCTTCTGATAATTGTGCAACTCTTGTACACAACCACACAAAAATAAGATACAAAGAGCTAAAATTCCTTAAATGGAATTTTTTGATGACTGATTAGTTTGTTTGGTTTTATTTGTTATTATATCCTAGGGTTGTAAATAAGAAAACATGAACTACATAGAGTTGTTAAAATATGACATAGTTTTGATGCCGTGGTCTCCTTTTGAATCAGAGCTATGACTCTAACTGGTTTTCCCTGGTCCCCTTTTGAATCAATAAAACATAATCACCATCACCAAGTACCAGACACTGTACTAGATCCTTTACTCATGTTAAATGTTTTCCATTCACCACTGCAAAAGGCATCTTATGTCCATTTCACAGAAAAGAACACTGAGGTATAGGGATGGAGATTTACTAGCCTAAGGCCACAATTATTAAGTGTCAGAGCCGGACTTGGAATCCACATTTATCAACTTGTCGGCAAAGCCTACATCCTATTTGAGAGCCTACTATCTTTCTGAGTAGAGCTCTCACCAAACCCCTTTTAAACTCTTGTATGGTTGGTCACTGTGACCCCATGGTTTTCCATAAAGCCCTTTTTTCTAGAGTGTTGACTAACTACCTGTCAAATATCCAATTATCTTATAGGTTTTAGTGTGTTTAAGAAAGCCCTAAACTAATCGATAGTTGTTTCATTAGAAATTTGCCCTGTATCACTTCCTTCATTTTGGAGTCCCATGCTAGCCTGGACTAGGAACAGAGTTTGTCCTGGGAACACAGAGTGCTTAACAAAATAAACAAACTAACCAAATGGATGAATACAAGGGCTGTCAGAAAGCATTTATCCACGTACTATGAAAAATAGCATTAACAATGCCTGGATGCTCTCTGAACAACCCTTGCACATGAACAGACAGGTTTTCTAATAACTCATTCTTGTACTGTTCTGAGGCAATATCAGCCTGCACCAGAAAAAGCACAGAGTCAGGCACAGAGATGGAATCCCGTCTTCCTCACTTAACACATTATCTAACCTCTTTAAATCTCAGATGGTGCATGCGTAAAGTAAGTAGGAATCCACTCTGACACATGGAAAATCACATGACATAATGACCATAATGAATGTGATATAAATTAAACTTTCCTTGAATGCTACTTCCCTTCTTTATAAGACAAATATCTTAACCTGAGATTCCTTCTGGTTTCCTTATCTTGAGCTAGTTCTCCTTTCTTCAGGTAACTTTATTGGTATGTTACCCAGAATCCAGGATGGAGCATATCCTCATGGTCGAAACCCAGATTCTGAAGCCAGGTTGCCTGCATGAAAGCCCAAACTCCACCACTTTCTAACGGTATGACCTGGGCAAAGTACCTTGATAACACCTTGACTCAGTCTTCTCACCTGTAAAGTGGGAATAGTTATAGGACCTTCCTCCATGGGGTAAAAGTTCAGAATTAAATAAGTTAATGTCTCTGAAGTTCATAGAACTGTATCTAACCTCATGAAAAGCACTTAATAAATATTTGCTTTATCATTACTATTACTGCTGTAATGCCTATTCTGCCACCACCTCTTCAGGCACTCACATAAAATATGCCTGCAATGTTCTTCTTGAGAGTAGGATTCTATCTGGATCTCTGCCTACTTTATTTGCTATTGATTTCTACCTGCTTCCTGGGTGTATACTATTGAATATCTCAAGTGCCATTGTCCTTTGATCTCAATTCTCTGAGCTGTTTGCTGCTGAAAACTGTCCCCAAGCATCTGATGGGGACAGTTTTCAGCAGCAAACAGCTCAGAGAATATGCTGATGTTTACCTGTCTCAACTCAGGGTCTTTATTCTTGATCTTTCCCATTTGAAATACAGATAGACTTTATGGACACCCTGTATATACAGTACTATTTCCCCCAAATCAAGTTGCCTGTAGATTACTGAGTTGGGGTGTATGTGTGTGAATATATATCATTTCTGCTGTCATATGCTTTCTGGCTCTTTGCTGTGAGCAATCATTTCTCATTTCTAGCAGTATATCCATTAATAGCAGCCCTTCCTCTTCTGACTCGGTGTCTCTAAATCTGCTACGGTTTTGCCAATCAGGAAAACCGAGCTTATTTGAATTATGTGTACAGTAAGAGTCTGACAGAGATCCTCTGGGGAATCTCCCATGAGTCAAAGGAGTATCATTGTGTGAACATTGTAACATACAGTCTGGCTGCTTAGAGAAGTCTTTTTAGCTCACATTCTTATTCTTGGTTGTAATCCAAAAGAGGTGAGCTTTGCCAGGCATCTGAATCTTGGAGAGGTGGGGAATTATTATTCTAAATTTTACTAAGAATACAAAAGGCATTCAACTCATCTTTTGTTCATGGCATCAAAATGTTCTGAGCCAGGTAAGAGCAGAGGAAACACACAGTACATTTGCTAGGGGAAGGTGTATTGGGACTTTGACAGTTTAACCTCTAAAGCCACCTTCCAGTGTTCAGAGAATTCAAGATTCACTTTGAATCTTGGTAATCACTTTTCCCGGGATCCCTGGCCTCAGAAGCCAGAGTGAAGAACTGACTAAAGCAATAGTGAAGAACTGAATGAGGCAACAGTGATGGCAACATCTAGAGCCCAGCGACAATAACACCAGTGGTGGTATCTGGCAAATATTACTAGTGGTGACATGTGTGTACTACAATGTTCAGAATTTAACAACAGCAGCTGCAAGGCTGTCCTGAACATCTGTACCATGATGCTTATTTTGGTTGTGGAACCCATCACCTCTTGTAGTCCCCTCCCATTTTCCAAGCCTGGTTCCCCAACACTCTCAATTATTACCATTAGTAATTATTTTCCAGTAAATTGTTTGTATGCTTAATTAGTGCCAGTTCTGTTGCTTTCAGCCAAGAATCTTGTATAGGACAGATCCCTTACTTTTTATACATATACATAATTTTCTACATAAATCATATATATATCACAAGATTTCAAAGGATAGTTTAGCTGTATATTAGACTATGTTCAGTAAGTTTTGTTGTCATATTCTTATTAACCCAATTATTTGGAAAAGGTGGCAAAATTCTATTTTGACTTGCTACTTTCTTTAGTTTTACTCCTCTTAGTATCTTACAACCTAGAAAGTAATGTTTCAATCATTTTCAAAAAGTCGCTCATTTAAATGAAAGGAAAGAATTAAAGACATCTTTCCAAGGAACACAGCAATTCTTTTTTGACAGCAAGGAATAAAAGAAACTAGATAATTTTCTACTCCTTCCTAAGACAAACTACTAAAGGTTGACCTTTGCATGGAGGTATAGTAACTTTCCAGAAGAGTGGAAAAAAGTCCACATACATCAACTCAAAACTAAAAAAATGTTTATTCAATTATAATGCTGCCCACTAACTCCCAAAAGATTTCAAAAAAACAATTGGTCAGTCTTTCCTCGTGGCCTGAGCTCTATAGTTGGTCTTATCATCATGAATATTAAATATCCAAGAAGGTTCTGTGAGTGAGTGTGTGCATGTGTGTACAAGAATGTGCTTGTGATGTGGGAGAAAGATGTGAAATGAGAGAAAGATGTTCCTGATGCTGTCAGAGAATCAAAGATGAGACACAGAAAAACAGTCATGTTCTTTTTCCCAAGAATACTTCCTACCACTGGTACCAGTTTTTCTTGAAAATCAGTTCCATTTCTGCCTTTGTGTTCTGTATAAACTTCTGTATTCTTAAAAGAAATTCATTGATAGTTTTGGTTATTTACCACTAAAAAGCTTTGACTAATTTAGCAATAGATCTGCATTTAGTGTTTTTTTTAAATATTATACACAATTACCTTTCATAATAAATATATGATAAATAAAAGATATATTACCATAATATATATTTCATTTTTTACAACAAAATGCTATTCTATTGAGGGTGGAGACAAGTCTCCTACATTTTACATTTACTCCAAATGCTCCAATAATAGTGGAATGATCTTCCCACACTTATCAAGAAGTGACAGGAGTTAGGAATTGAAAACCTGTTTTTGAATCATTTGATTTGTAAATGTTTCTTTACACTTCAAAGCAATCGTAATTGGCTGCCTATTCTCTTCTTTGAAATGAATGTAAACAACCTGTCAATTCTACATATGGTTTTCTAAATATAAGTAATAAGAAGAACTTTATAGTTCTTCAATGATAAGGTGCCATCCGTGACCAGAAAGCAGCCACTTATAAGACACCAAATCTGCTAGTGCCTTGATCTTAGATTTCTCAGCCTCCAGAATTAGGATGACCACATAAGCATATAGCAAGAAGGCTACCCTCTGCAACCAGGAACGTGGGATTCATGAGACACCAACAATGATGGCACCTAGGCCTTAGAATTCTGGCTTCCAGATGAAGACAGATATACCAAAGAGCTCATGGAGCAGAGCAAGGAGGTGGTGACCTGGATACAGTACATGATATAGAGCAGTGGAATTCTGCCACATTAGTTCTGAGAAACGTAATTAGAAGCAAAGGAGGAAGCAAGAAGGAAAAAAAAAAGGCCAAGGAGGCGAAGAAATAGAAAGAACACACGATGAGGAACCAACAGAAAAATTAAGACAACTTGAAAAGCTAAAACAGAACAACTTCCACAAGAGACCATGGAGTAGCTATTGCAGAAGACTCCACCTATAAAGAATTAATGGATTTTACAGAAAGGAAATTTAAAATATGGATGATAAAGACAATAAAATGAATAGACAAGAAAATGGAAAGACAGAACCAAAAGTCAGACAAGAGATTTATAGAATATGAAGGAGCTTAAGAAAAGGAAAGCAACAATCAGGAAAGGTAAAGTTGCAGTGGAAAACATCAAAAATAGGTTGGACCATGGAGAATAAAGAACCTAAGAGCTAGAGGATAAAGTTTTCGAGTTAACTCAGGTAGTAAAAGAGCCAGAAAAGAAGAGAGAGAAAGCAGAAAAGTCACTTAGAGAACCATGAGACTCCATGAAGCATTCAAATATACAAATAATAGGGATCATTGAAGATTGTCCCAAAGGAATGGAAGCCCTACTGGAGACTCTCATAAATAAAAACTTCCCAAGTTTTACTAAAGATCCTGACACACTTCTTTCAGATAGATATCGAACCCCAGGTCATCTCAACTCAAGCAGAGACTCTCCAAGACACATTGTAATGAACCTATCCAAAGGCAAGATGAAAGAAAAAATCCTGCAAGCATCCAGGAGTAAGTGCCAACTGACCTACAGAAGCAGAGCCATTAGCAGGACAGCAGACATTTTGAAAAATTCCAAGCCAGAAGAACATGGTCATCCACCTTCAACATTTGTAAATGAAACAATTTTCAACTCAGAATTCTGTATCCCGCTAAACTAAGCTTCAAAATTGATGGACAAATCAAATCTTTTGTAGTTATACAAGCCCTAAGGAAATTCACCACAACAAGACCAGCTCTACAGGAAACACTTAGACCTATACTCAACACTGACCATCACAACGGACCTAGCAAAGTAAACACCTAGAAGCTAAAAGTCAAAACTTAGCTTTTACAATGGCACAAAGGAGAAAATTACACAACAAACTTTCACAAAATAAGATGACTGGAACTCCACCACACTTACCAATTCTACCAATAAATGTCAATGGACTGAATTCACCAATGAAGAGGCACAGGCTGGCTGACTGGATAATAAAACCACAAGCCATCCATCTGCTGTCTCCAGGAAACACGCCTAGTCTTGAAGGACAAATCAAGACTCGGGGTTAAGGGATGGAACGCTGTATTTCAAGCAAATGAAAATCAAAAGAAGGAGCTGCAATCTTATTTTCAGATACAAGCAGATTTAAAGCAACTAAAGTTAAGAAAGACAAAGAAGGACCCTTTATACTGGTCAAAGGAACAATACAACAAGAAGACATTTCAATTTTAAATATTTATGTACCCAACTTAAATGCTCCCAGATTTATGAAACAGACCTTCAGGAGTCTGAGCAATATGATACCTCATAACACCACAATAGTTGAGGATTTTTACACCTCTCAGTTGAACTGGACAGATCCTCTAAACAGAAACTAAACAAAGATACAAGGGTCTTAAATATGACCTTAGAAGAAATGGGATTAACTGACACATATAGAACACACCACCCCAAAGCTAAAGAATATACATTTTTCTCATCAGCAGATAGTACATACTCCAAAATAGACCACTTCCTAGGATACAAATCAAACCTCAACAAAAGTTAAAGAATAGAAATTATACCTTGTATCTTCTCAAGACCACAAGGCAATAAAGGTGGAACTCAACTCCAACAAAAACATTCATCCCCACACAAAGACTAGGAAATTAAACAACCTTATGCTGAATGATAGTTGGGTTCAGGAAGGGATAAAAGAGAAAATAGTTAAATTCCTCAAACATAACAACAATGAAGACACAAGTTACCAAAACCTGTGGGATATAGCAAAAGAAGTCTTGAGAGGGAAATTTATCACATTAGACACCTACATTCAAAAAACAGAAAGAGAGCACATCAGAAAACTCATGAACCATCTTACGGAATCAGAAAAAGAATAATCTAATCTGAAACCCAGCAGAAGAAAATAAATAACCAAAATTAAATCAGAGATTAATGAAATTGAAAAAAAAAAAATCATTCAGAAAATCAATGAAACAAAAAATTGGTTTTTCCAAAAAATAAATAAAATTGATAAAACTTTGGCCAGATTAACTAGAAACAACAAAGTAAAATTGCTAATAACCTCAATCAGAAATGGTAAAGGGGAAATAACAACAGATGCCACAGAGATACAAGAGATCATCTCTAAATACTACAAGAAACTCTATGCCCAGAAATTTGACAATGTGGAGGAAATGGATCAGTATCTGGAATCATGCTCCCTCCCGAGGCTTAATCAAAGAAACAGATCTCTTGAAGAGACAAAGAACTGAGATCGAAGAAACAATAAAAACAATAAAAAACAATAAAAACACCTCCTGACAAAAAAATGCCTTGGTCCATATTGCATCATACCAGAATTCTATCAAATCTTCAAAGAAGAGCTTATACCCATGCTGCAGAAATTATTCAAAAAAATTGAGAAGGAAGGAATCTTCCCCAACACTTTCTATGAAGCAAACATCACCCTGATACCAAAACCAGGAAAAGATTCAACTAAAAAGAACTTCAGACCAATCTCACTAATGAATATAGATGCAGAAATTCTCAATAAAATCCTAGCCAATAGATTAAAGCTACACATTAAAAAAATCATTCATCACAATCAAGTAGGTTTCATACCAAGGATGAAGGGCTGGTTTATCATATACAAATCTATAAATTTAATTCACCATATCAACTGAAGCAAAAACAAGGACCATGTGATCCTCTCAATAGATTCAGAAAAAGCATTTGATAAAATTCAACATCCTTTTCTAATTATAACACTGACAAATATAGACATAGGTGGCATATTTCTTAAACTAATTGAAGCCATCCATGACAAACACACAGCTAATATCATACTAAAAGGTGTAAAACTGAAAGCTTTTCCACTTAGAACTGGAACCAGACAAGATTGTTCTCTATCATCACTACTATTCAACATAGTGTTGGAAGTTGTAGCCAATACAATCAAGCAAGAGAAGGAAATAAAGGGCATCCAAATGAGGGCAGAGGAGGTCAAACTCTTGGTCTTTGCCAACGATATTATCTTATACTTAGAGAACACCAAAGACTCAACCTCAAGACTCCTAGAAGTAATCAAAAAATACAGTGATGTCTCAGGATATAAAATCAATGTCCACAAATCAGTAGCCTTTGTATATGCCAATAACAGCCCAGATGAGATACTAACCAAGGACACAATTCCCTTCACAGTAGCTCCAAAAAAAAGAAATACCTAGGAATATACCTAACTAAAGAGGTGAAGATCCTCTACAAAGAAAACTACAAAACCCTAAGAAAAAGAAATAGCAGAAGATATTAACAAATGGAAGCACATACCATGCCCATGGCTGGGCAGAATCAACATTGTCAAAATGTCTATACTTCCCAAAGCAATCTACAGATTCAATTCCATCCCCATTAAAATAACATCATCATACTTTCAAGATTTGGAAAAAAAAATTTTTCATTTTTTTATGGAACCAGAAAAAAAACTATACAGCTAAGGCAATTCTTAGTAATAAAAACAAAGTTGTGGGTATTGCCTTACCAGACTTTAGGCTATACTACAAGGCCACAGTGATCAAAACTGCATGGTATTGGCACAAAAACAGAGACATTGACATTTGAACTGAACAGAAAACCATGAGATGAAACTAACATCTTATGTCTACCTGATCTTTGATAAACCAAACAAGAACATACAATGGGGAAAATAATCCCTATTCAATAGATTGTGTCAGGAGAACTGGATAACCACATGTAAAAGACTGAAACTGGACCCACACCATTTACATGGATGAAATATTTAAGCCTAAAGCATGAAACAATAACAATCCTCAAAGATATTGTGGGGAAAACATTTGAAGATATCGGCCTGAGGAAAGATTTCACGAAGAAGACTTCTGTGGCAATGGCAACAACAACAAAAATAAACAAATGGGACTTAATTAAACTGAAAAGCTTCTGGATAGCTAGAGAAACAACCAAATCAAACAGACAACCTTTAGTATGTTTGCATAGTATGAATTGGACATTGTGTACTATGAATTGAAGCTTGATATCTAGGATCCATAGAGAACTCAAAATAATTAACAAAAAAAGACCCAACAATCCCATATATCAGTGGGCAAGACAGATGAATAGAACCTTCTCTAAAGAAGACAAAAGAATGGCTAACAACTGTATGAAAAAATTCTCATCGTTCCTAATCATCAAAGAAATGCAAATAAAAACTACCCTGAGATATCACCTAACCCCAGCAAGACTGGCCCACATCACAAAGCCTCAAAACTGCAAATGCTGGCATGGATGCTGATAGAAGGGAACACTTTCACACTGCTGGTGGGACTACAAACTAATACAACCTTTTTGGAAGGAAGTATGGGGAATCCTCATAGAACTCAAATTAGACATCCCATTTGATCCTGCAATCTCATTACTAGGCATCCACCCAGAAGAAAAACATCCTTTTATTATAAGGACATTTGCACTGGACTATTTATCGCAGCTCAATTTACAATCACCAAGATGTAGAAACAACCTAATGTCCACCAACCAAGGAAAGGATTAACAAGCTATGGTATATGTGTACCATGGAATACTATTCAGCTATTAAAAACACAGAGACTTCACATCTTTTGTGGATGGCATCAGAACACATTCTTCTTAGCAAAGCATCACAGGAATGGAGAAGCAAGAATCCAATGTACTCAATACTAATATGAAGGCAGCAAATGAGCTAATACAAGGTGTGGGGTAGGAGAATGAGGTAGCAGAGAAAGGGGAGAAGGGAGAGTGATGGGGGGTCATGGTGTATAGCACAAGTATAAGAGGGACTTCATCTAACAAGTGCAATCCATATAACCTTATTCTTTATACCCTCAATGAATCCCAAACAATAAAAAAAAAAAGACACTTAACATTTATCAAGAAGCTGTACAGTACAACCCTATAACTAATTCAGACTAAAGGAGTATGATGGAGACGGTTATTTGTAAAGAAAAAATTCTATTAAATAGCAAATACAAAACAGAACTATAAGAGTAGGGAGTACAAAGGAAGATTGCAAAGCCATAGTATTTTATCAGAAAATAGAATCTCTAGAATTATTTTTAAAGAGATTGCTTTTTGCAGCAAAAATATCCAAGAAAAACACTTTGTCCCATTAAGTTATTTTGGAAATAGAGATAAATTCAATATATGTGCGAGCTTAACAATATTCTAATTATTAATAAATACAAGCATTTAAGCAATGAGAAAACCAATACAATAACTGACTTGGGCAATGTATTTCAGATGTTTGGGCCATGCCAACACGGAATGCTGGAGAAGGAGGATTTCCTTTCTTTCTTCTAAGAAGAGCAAACTGTTTATTTACACAGGGTCTGCTGTACATTACAGGTACCTGGAAGGAGCCTGCTGCTGAGAGGTTGGGGGTAAGAAGCTGGGGAGCCTGGGACGCAGCCTCGGGGTCTCACCCCACCCTTTCCCTTCCCAGGGTTCACAAGTACAGGCCCCACCCTAGCCCTAAAGCTAAGCCTGTTTCCAAACACAGGCTCCTGGGGAGAAGGAGGATTTTCTTATGTTATTCATGTGGATTTAGTGTTGCATGGTGAGAAGATACCATATAGTATAATGGTGAGATTAATCTGGTTCACATTCTAACCTTGCCACCTACTAGCTATCTGAATTTGGACAAGTCATTTAAATTCTCCTGCCTCGTATATTTGTCTACAAATCTAAGTTATTAGAATTAAAAGATATGGAATGTAGCTTCTGCTCAATAAAAATACAGAAGTCAGTATAAAATAGGCAATGTAGCTGGCATTGACATCCAAGTAGAATGTTTTATGCCCTTATATTATTTGGTTTGCCTAAACACCTATAAATTTCATAGAGAAGCAGAAATGTTTAAAAATTTGCCCAAATGTATCTTGTTATATCTTGGCAGCCATTATGTATGTTATAATTGACCTATGGCTTGGTACAGAGATCCAGTTTTGATATTGGCTCTGCCACCCCAGGAACTAAATGAACTTCAGCATGACATTAAAATCTCTTAAACTGTTTTTGTGCATTAAGAAAAATGGGCAAGAGGTGATTATTATTAATGCAGAACCTACCTCACAAGATTAGAAGCAAAATAAGCTTATATATGTGAAAAAGTGCTTCGTAAAAAAGCAATTCTCCAAATAAGTGTCAGATGACAGAACAAGAGAAAAGAGGGTTTTATAAGATATGATATTGGAAATTGTCATGAAGGGGGAAAAGTTGGCAATCATAAAATAAAAATAAAACCTTTAACTTAAAAACAAAGTAATCTATAAATTTTTACCTAAAAAGTTACTTTAACTTTCTTCTATTTTGTGGGTATGTATAGTGCTCTCATAGGAATGTACTTAGAAAGTTGTAAGAGGGAAACTGCTCAAAAAATACATTAAACAGATTTGGAAGGGGGTGGATTTAAAGTTAGAATTTCTGAGTCATGAAAACATCAGATAGCGCTTTCATAAAGGTGTAACTTTATTTAAAACTGAGCTGCTATGAATTCTACCATGCTGTAGACACCTCTGAATCAACAATCTTTGTTGGCAAATTGTTATGCTGAAAAATTCTCACGCAGACTGAAAATTTCCATTTTGTAAACAAGTAATTGGGCTCCTCATAGTTTAGCTTACATCCTGAGCTGGAACTTTGGAAAGTGGAGTGTTGGCTTAAGTGACTCTGAATTATTATCCTTTTCTCATGGTATTTGCAAAGCAGATTCAAATGCTTATCACCCAAATCAGAGAGCCCCTGTGATCAGAGAGCATGAATGTCATATTAAGTTTGATACTTCTCAAGTTTGGGAAACACAAAAAACACATCACTAGCCTCATTGGATAGATTCCCTGAGATAGTCAGACTAGTATGGTGTGTTAATTTGGTTTTCTTCTAAACACTATGGACTCTATTTTGCTTCTATCCACAATATGACAAATATATAAGTGTGATGCAGAAGTTTCTTGGCCAGAATATTTGATGCACGTAAATGTGAGTTCCCATGCAATCAAATATAGGTTGGGCCTGGGTCTTCCTTCTGCTGGGTAAGTGTCAATCACAAGGGCTCTGGCTGTGCACTTTTCAATTACCATCCCCAGTATCCAAGCAGAATGAACTGAGGATGTGACACAGCCATACAGCTGGATGAAAAAGCACTAGCCATCACAGCGAAGAGGAGCAGGGGAGACGCTTATGTGCAACATGGACTTTGGAATACAGCCAAGTGCTCATATATCACAAAACAGGAGTGTCCAAGATGGTACCTCAGACTGCGGATAGAAGATGCTGGGCCCAGATTAAAAGGGATTTAATGAAAATATCTATTAAAATGTCTAGCATACAGAAAATGCTGATATAGCAACATCATGGGAGAATAATTCTCTTTCCTCCTGATTAATAAGACTACAATTTGTGGCTTGGCGCCTGTGGCTCAACGGGCTAAGGCGCCAGCCACATACACCTGAGCTGGCAGGTTCGAATCCAGCCTGGCCCGCCAAACAACAATGATGGGTGCAATCCAAAAAAAAAAATGGCTGGGCATTGTGGTGGGCACCTGTAGTCCCAGCTACTTGGGAGGTGGAGGCAAGAGACTCGCTTGAGCCCAGGAATTAGAGGTTGCTGTGAGCTGTGATGCCACAGCACTCTACCCAGGGTGACAGCTTGAGGCTCTGTCTC
>CAUYRH010091808.1:0-20997 GCA_963574655.1 Perodicticus potto | reverse complement strand
TGCCCTGTGATGCCACTTCATCATTTTCAGGTATCCCTATAAGGCGAATATTGGTTTTCTTTGAGTTATCCCAGAGCTGTCTGAGAGAATGATCCGTTTTTGCCTTCCATTTCTCTATCTCTTTGAGCATTTGGGAGCATTCGAAGTCTCTGTCTTTAGTTTCAGAAATCCTTTCTTCTGCTTGCTCCATTCTGTTACTAAGGGATTCTACTGTATTTCTCAGACCTTTGAGGGCTACAACTTCTTGTCTCAGTGAGTCAGTATCTTTGGTCATTTTCTCTTTGAACTCATTCAGTTCTTGAGACATCTTTTGGGTCATCTTTTGGATTACTGCTTGACATTCTAATTCCATCTTTTCCTCCATTGCACTGATCTTAGTTGCTATCCAGACTCTGAATTCAACTTCCAACATCTAAGCCATTTGCTTATGCAAGGGATCTTGTGCTTCATCTACCTTGTCATTCCTTGGGGGAGTTGATCTACTCTGGTTATTCATATTTCCAGAATTTTTCTGTTGATTCTGCCTCATGATTATTTTTCACTGTTGCCTATGACCGTCCTCAGAATTGGGGAGGTGTCTCTCCCAGATCAGACCCTGGTAGAATCACTCTGTTGTTACTGGATCTTTGTAGGAAGTGACCCTGTGTTTCTAATGATTTCTCAAACCCTGCAGGTTGGAGAGCTTAAATCCTCCTTAGCCTGCTTAGGAGACACTTTAAATTGCTAACTTGGGCTAAGCAGAAGGTTTCCCAGGAAAGCGCTGTGGCTGGGATCACGCCTTAAGTGTCTATCCACTTACCCAGTGTGCCAAAACCAATCTTGCCCTATGCCCCTGAGATCTAAGGCTGCAAGGCATCTCAGTCCACACCTTTAGGCTGCTCAGTCTCTAGATTACTCGCTCCCGCCCAATGCCTGTTCTGCGACCCTGAAGGTGGAGCTTGCCAGGGCAGTTTTCCCACAATGGCTCCACACAGCCCACCACCAAATACTGGCAGCTCTGTCTGGCTCGGTGGCCCACTCTGGGGCCCCAGACAACACTCAAAACCCCCACACTCCTGCCCAAGTTCTCCCAAGGCAGATCAACTGAGTGCCAAGCCCAAAAGAAACCCAAACAGCTCACAGGAAAGGCCTTTCCAGCCTGCAGTCCCACTGTTGCCCCACCCACAGCTGCCGACAGGATCAGACCAAAGGAACAGATGCAACCACTTGCCCAGTCTCAGCTGCTTTTGCCTTCCTCAGGGTGTCCAGAAGCCTCATGCTGTCTCCCTGTGTCCCCAGGGGGAAGTTCCTGGGCAGATGCCGCCTGCCAGAGATGCCTGAAGTCCTCTCTCCCCAGTCTCACAGTGCCCAGCCGCAAGGAAGCTGTTACTCGGCTGCCATCTTTCTCCCACCAGTAGTTTTGGTAGAAATGGAGAAAAGTGGACATATTCAGGCATCATATAAGAGGTAGAATGTACAGGACTTGAGGATGGGTTCGATCAATAATGGCAGATGAGAGAAAGAAGAAACAGATGACTCTAAGGTTTCTTGTAAAAATCTGAAAAATTAATGGTACTATCTTAAGACAAAGAACACTGAAACAACATGTTGAGAGGTGAGGATCAGAAGCTCAACTATTAATATGTTAAATTTCAAATGCCTTTGAGGTATATAAGTTGTGATATCCAGTAGGGAATTGAAATAGAGTCCTGGGGCCTGTCAAGTGGGACTTGTGACATGTTTCGTCCAGACACGAGAATCAAAGGACATTTTGTGGAAGGATATTTTGAAAATATCCCCCAAATATGTTGACACTATTTAACCAAGAATTTTATGCAATTGTAAAATTACATAAATCTCTCTTGAACTAGGATATATTTTTTAACTTACGCTACTTTTTTTTTTTGAGACAGAGCCTCAAGCTGTCACCCCTTGGAAGAGTGACTTGGCATTACAGCTCACAGCAATCTCCAACTCCTGGGTTTAAGTGATTCTCTTGCCTCAGCCTCCCAAGTGGCTGGGACCGTAGGCGCCCGCTACAATGCCTGGCTATTTTTCGGTTGTAGTTGTCGTTGTTCTTTGGCAGGCCCAGGCTGGATTCGAACCCACCAGCTCTGGGGTATGTGGCTGGTGCCTTAGCCACTTGAGCTACAGACGCTGAGCTGGCTATTTTTTTGTTGTTGTTGTTGCAGTTTGGCTGGGGCTGGGTTCGAACCCGCCACCCTCAGTATACTGGGCTGACTCCCTACTCACTGAGCCACAGGCGCCGCCCTTATGCTACTTCTTGATTATTTTCTAAAGCAAGTGCAATAGAGTAGCATCTTGTGCAAATTAACCATAAGCATTCAAGTTAAAAAAAAAAAAAATCCGTGAGAGAAATAAGTTTTAAAACTAAACAGTGCAGATGATTCTGCCCTCCATTTTTTTTGGTGAAGGTGTGCCCCTCAGTGAGCATAAGGTGGGAAACACGTCAGCCATGTCTTTAGTAGTTAACAGCTTCCACATATTTTTCTCTAGCATGAGCATCTTGCTAGACTTAATGTGATTCTTGTCTTTAAACTTCTGTATTCTCACTACAACAGGGCACTCTGCTATAAGCCACCAAAGAAATGGTGATTTATGCTATTACTTGAAGAACTGGTTGTATGTAGTGTTGAACTTACTGAGGGATGGTTTGTGTTGTTGTTATTATTATTATTATTATTAGTTCCAGTACAACTCCTTATTAAGACATTCTCCAAGGTAATTCTGATTGTCTGAGATTTTCTTCCTGTGTGACGTATTCTGTGCACAATATGTAATACTATAAAAGAAGGCTTTGTATTATTAACTCATATTTCAATGGGATTCTGTTTAGTTACAATATTTATTATATTTGAAGTTTAGGTAAAGACTATGCTGTCAAAATTTACTTACATTTGATCCCCTTATATCCTTCATTTTTCCAACTCCGAGTCTGGAGACTTGTAAATTAGGCCCCAGAGGATTTTAGCTGTTTTAAAATCTGTATTTCTTCAGTTCATTCTTTGTGTTTAGTCACTTTTCTGCCTATGTTTATAACCTTGTTGGAAACATTACCATTAAGAAAACTTAAGTATTTTAAAAAATGTGTTTTTTGTATTAACTTTGAAGTATATGGTTATTGCATAGAATTATAGGCAGGATCACTTATAATTAAATCCTCATTTAAACCTAGTCAGAGAAAATGCAAAAATGCACAGAATTGGGAGCCCGGAAGTTGAGTAAAGTAGCTCTCAACTGTAAGTTCATAGAGTTGAGATTCACATGTCTGATCCTCTTTTGAAAGCCATGCTGTAAATAATACCTCTTAATCTGTATTTTTAAAAATTCATTAACACTGATTCTAAAGCCTCCGATTGTTATAAAAGGATTTAAATCTCAGATTGTTCTAAAATACAGTTTGAGTGGAATCTTGAAATTCTTAATTACATTATAATCATTTAGTTCTAGATTGGTTTAGGTTCGTGCTTAAATCAGCATTGTTGAGGGTCAGAATAAGTTAGGAGGGAAATAATTACACTCAAGCTAGACTACAGTATCTATCTCAAGCATACCAATAAGCACAAAACTTGTTTATTTATCAAATAATCAATAAGAGTGACTTGATTAGGGAGAGCTCCTCTGACATCTGTGAACTTATCACAGAGACTGCCAATTAGCATTATTAGAGTGTGATAATAAATGAGTTTGACCAGGCATTTTCCTCTTAGATTCAGTAGTTATCCCTGGAATAATGACCTATAAGGAAGAAATCTCAGTTCAGATTTCTTTTAACATAGGCCCAGACAAACACCATCATGAATCTTGACATTCAGATCTTCTAAAAGCCCTACAGTATGTAGTTTCCAGACATCTGATGTGCGTATATGAATTAACAGGCAGAGATTAGTCTTCATGGAAAGAAGAGTCAAGAATCTAAAAGATTTTTGTTATGTATACCAGATGGCTCAGAACATACTTTACAATTATTGGCCAAAATAAGTCTATCTTTTTCCCTTCTGGAAGACTGAACAAGAAAAGGACCAATCTTGAAATGGAAGGAGTTTTCTGAAAATCGGTTCTTTTTAAAACATAAAAATAAAATCAAAGAGAAAAAATAAAAAATAAAAATAAAAATAAAATCAAAGAGGAAACTTAAGTGGTTAGACCTTGAGCTTTAGAACAAATAGGCCTGAATTTACCAGTAAAACTTTAGATAAGGTATTTAACCTTTTTTATCTCACAAATAGAAATAATAACTCTAAGACCTGCCTTCTAGGTGTTACTTTGAATGCTGAGATAATTCATGAAAACATGTACCACTCTGCCTGGCACATAGAAAATGTTCAATAAAGGCTCCAATTACTGTTCCCATTCATTTTCCTATTTTGCTGGATTAAAGGGTTGTTCTTATTTGTTTGTTTTTTTTTAACTTAGATTTGCTTTTGGGAATTTAAGACTGATTTTATAGGTGGAATTTACTTTTTCCATGGAGACTGGGTAAATCTGAGTTATTTCCTTTCAAAGACCATTCTTTACAGGCAAAGGTACACACTGGAAACCTGTAGACCTCTATCTACATACCTGAATATCTAATAGTGAAATTAGCTCTTCTTTCAAAATGCTGCATTTTTGCAAATAAACTGCTTGTCAAAGCAAAACTACATCCCTTCTGCCCATAGTTTTACAAAGAGTCATGTTTTTAACTTTAGATCTCTAACACAGTGACTTAAGTATGACAGAATGTCCTTTCCATCAGCAAGTGATATGTCCTGGCATTCCCCAGAAGCTGCACAGTAGCGTTCAGTCGGATTTCTTTGTTTCTCTTCTCTTTTTTTTCATCAGCATCCAATCCCGTGGATATGGGATAGGCCCACACTGAATTCTGGGGCCCAAAAAATGTGAGTCATTGTCTTATCCAGCAGCATCTAGAGACTGCAACCAAAAAAACACTTGAATTTACAAATATAAAGCCAAAACTTAACTAGTGTAATTGCAAATGGCAATTCTTTGAAAAATGGCAAATTCTAAATGAAAAACATAAATGAGTATTTGCAGATTTTCCTACACAACTATTGGACGTATTGTAGAAGGGCTTAGCTAGGGAGGTGGTAGCCATCTTTTTACCTCATTTTTCAAAAGGGGGAGGACAGCCATTTGTTTCTGGAAAGTTAAGATATAGCACATCTTCTGTCTATACCCCGCATCCCCTTTTACTGCCTGTTTCTTTCAGTGTTTCACCTCTTAATTTATACTGCTAAAGGATTGTAAAGATGAGTAGCATTTGACAGAACTGGATCACTTCACCACAAAAGTGAGTTTTAATCATTTTCAGTTTCAAATGTCTTAAACAGTCACTAAACTGTTTTCCTTCCTCCCAACCCCCCTTCTTGATTCTCAAATTCAGGATATCTGCTATTTTGTTCAGGTGAATGTGTGCGATCCTCAAATGTTTACTTACCCCTATACTATTTTCTACCATTTGAGGAACTAAGAATGGAACATAAAGCCCCTTTCATGGGTAGTTTTTAGGGAACATTGGAAACAGCAGTGAAAATGAAATATCAGGAAACAGTAATGACTGATTTCAAGCAGTGAGAAACTGATGATATGTGAGGGAGCAGGAGAAAATAAAAAATTAGAGAAGCACTGGGCTGCAAGACTGTTGGAATGGCAAACACATGCAAAACAGTACTTTCTAAGACTACTGTTCATTCAACAAACATGTTTTGAATACTAATACTATGCGTTAGTTTCTGTGCTGGGCATTATGACTACAACAAAGAATCAAAATGTAGTCACTGGCCCCAAAGACTTTTGTTTAGAAGAAGAGGCCAAGATACAAGTAGATAATTGTAATAGGTGTTTTATAATAGAATTTTCTTCTTTCTTTTTTTTTTTTCCTTATAATAGAATTCAACACTTACTTTTCCTTGGTAATCCTGCGTTATCTTCAAGGTTTTACCTTAGGCATGGCTTCTCCCAGAAGGCCTTCCTTATACTGTATGCATTATATTAGCAGGGAGTAATTAACTGTACAGATATCAGAATATTTCACTGAAATAGTTGACATCTGATAGTTTTGAAAAGGAAAAATAGGAAGTTGTAAGTAAAGCATCATGATTTCTTTTTCCCAAAGATTCGGACAGGTTGAGCATATTATATCATTTTATCATGTACTCAGTTAACAAATCTTTATTTAGTCCCTGAAGATTCCAGACTATGTCTTGCCTTTATAACTATGCACAGTTATTTTCACCGTTTAGATAGAAAGCCCAGGCATCATGCTTAGGCATTGATGATACAGAGGTGAACTCAGAAATGGTGAGACTGCCCATATGGACCTGTAGGGATCTATAATTGAACAGAAGACACTGAATAAAAAGCATTATGAGTATGGTGAGTGTTACTACAGGGAGTGCAGGAACATTTACTGGGTGTGTTAATCTACTCTGGGTTTAAGGCAGGCTACTCAGGGGAAATAATATTTAAACTGAGACATTAACGAAGAGCTAAAGAACTGGGGGAGAGCAGGAGGGTTTAGATAGGAAACAAATGCAATGAAGAATCGCCTCGTCAATGAGAAGTCAAAGACTGAAAATAAAAGATCATTCTGAAACGTAAATGAAAGAAAATGGGAATCCAGGTTCTGTGTTGGCACCATTGGCCTTTATTTCCCCCCAGGTGCCGGTGTGCTGAGCTTGAGAAGGAAGGCAGTACATGGGTAATGGTGGATGGGGGGGGTTAAAGGTCGGAAGGGTGGGGCTTCTGTGGAAGGGTGGGGGTGGGGCACATATTTGGGTGGGTCCCTCCATTTGACTCTTATGACTATAGAGGTAGATACATGTAAAATGGAGTGACCCTTTTGCAAAGAGCTATAGAAGCTGAAAAAATACACTCTGTGTTTGAAGGTATCAGAGGAGACGAGTTGGTAAAGCACTATCAAACCATGACTTGGGAAAGGAGAAAATCCAAAGAAAAGAGACTGACATTTGGGACTGCTTTTGACCTACAGGCCAGTGCAGAGGAAGCACCGAATAGACTTCAGTAGTCCCTTTGACAGCCTTAAGTGGGTAGAAATACAAAAATGGGACCTTTATAATTCCCTAGTGCTTTTCATTAGGACCCTAAAAGACTACACCCCCAAATATGGTAAAAACAGTGGTAAATGAGCCTTTGTATGGACTGCAGCTTAGCTTCAAGTCATCTGGGTAACCCAGGAAATTCTCAAGCCATGATACTTAATTTTAAGATCTTGGTTTGCTAGTACCCCCGGCATGCCTTGCAGAAATAGGGAAATACTTTCTAGAAATTATTACAGGTTTCAAATGATTTCCACAAGCAGTTTTTCAAATACAGTGTCCTGAACATAATCAAGGGTAATCAGTCACACAAGGACACAAAACATGAGTCAAGAACCAGTTAAAAGAGTAGGCAACAAAAACCAAGATCTGAGCATTCCAGGAATTAATTACAGCAGACATGGATTTTTAAATGACAACACTTACTAAGTTCAGGGAGAAAAGAAATTGCAAATCTTAACAACTACAAATATTAAAAAATAGAAGATTTGAAAAAGAACCAAACATTCTAAAACTGAATTTAAATACAAGTTTAGCAGCATAGAAAGGATCAATGAACTGAATATTAAGTTAGAAGAAAATGTCCAGACTCAGCACCTGTGGCTTAACGGGCTAAGGCACCAGCCACGTACACCTGAGCTTGGCAGGTTCGAATCCAGCCCTGGGCCCGCCAAACAATGACGGCTGCAACCAAAAAAAATGGCCGGGCGTTGTGGCGGGCACCTGTAGTTGCAGCTACTTGGGAGGCGGAGGCAGGAGACTTGCGTAAGCCCAGGAATTGGAGGTTGCTGTGGGCTGTGATGCCACAGCACTCTATCCAGGGTGACAGCTTGAGGCTCTGTCTCAAAAAAAAAAAAAAAAGAAGAAGAAGAAAATGTCCAGAAAGAAGCATGGAGAAATGCAAGGATGAGTCAGAGAGGAGGGCAAGTGATACAGAAGATACAGGAGTTTTGAGAGTCTCAAGGGAAAGGTGGATGAGAATTGCAAACTATATTTAAGGAGCTGACAGCTGAGAATTTTTCAAAACAAATAAAAGACAGTAAGCTACAATTTAAGAAACACAAGATAAATTGAATACTATAATTTTAAAATTCCATCCAGTTCTAGGTATATATTCAAGAAACATAAAAGCATATATTCACATAAATGCTTCAGAGAAGCAATTCAAATGCTCATCACCTGAAGAGTGATAAAGCATGGTATACTTATATAGCGGAATACTATTCAAGCACAAAAAGAATGAAGTACTGACACGTGATACAATGTGGATAAACCTTAAGTACATTATGTATGCTAAGTGAAAAGCCAAATCACAACCAGTCACCATAATGTATAATTTCATTCACAAGAAATTATAACATTGAGTCAAGGCTGGGCACAGTGGCTCATGCCTATAATCCTAGCACTTTTTAGGCATGGGCGGAAGGATTGTTTGAGGCCTGGAGTTGAAGACCAGCTGAGCAAGAGCAAGACCTTCCATCTCTATTAAAAATAGAAAGAAAGTTAGCTGGCTCATGCTTGAAGTCCCCCAGCCACTCAGTAGACGGAGCCAGGAGGATTGCTGGAGCCCTGGATTTTGAGGTTGCAACTGTGATTACACCACTGCACTCTAACCCCAAGCAACAGAATGAGACCATGTCCCCCCCAACCAAAAAAACCAAAAGATACTTTCAGATAAACAAAAAAGGAGAAAAAAAATTTTTCCCAAGAAACCTATACTAAAGGAGATACTGAAGGGTACCTAGGCAAACAGAAAATTCCTGATGGAAGGCCAGAAAATCTGGATAAGATAAAGATTAACAAATCTGTAAGTGAGTACATACCTGTAGTTGTACTCCTAAGTATATACCCAACAGCCATGAGTACATTTATTCTCCAAAACTATTGAAATGCCTGTCTGTGGCACACTGAATAAATTGTACAATCACATACACCTTACAGCCATGAAAATGAACAGTTTCCAGCATCATGCAGCAATGTGGGTGAATCTCACTAACTGTATTAAGGAAAATTGGCCAGATGCAGAAGGCCACATGAGATACGATTCTATTTATTGAAGAATAACAATAGGAAAAACTTTGCTCTTAGAAATTAGCATAAGGGTTATAGTTTGGGGGCTGAGGTGCCCAGGGTTGGCTAGATGCACAGGGGGATGCGAGGGTGCTGAGATGCTGTTTCTTAATCTGAGCATGAGTTTCACAGATGTATTCAATTTGAAAACTCACCACTATGTACACTTTCATGTATTATATGTACATTACATATTAGAAAGTTTTTCAAGTGTGAAAATTTGAGTAATTTCAATGAATATTTATTGTATAAAATCTTTTTATTGTTAGGAAGACATGTAGGGCAATTAAGGTATATGAAATATCAATTTATGAAATGTTAAAGTATGTCAAAAATAAAGTCCTTGTGTTTTAGGCTCTGAAGAGATGATCTTTTTTGCCTTCTAAAACCACTTCAATAAGCAATTTTGAAATTACAAGGGAGCAGTCTAAATAAATTTAAAAGGCGGTTTAGTTATTAATCTGGGAATGTTCTAAGTATATCAAAAATGAATTACATTGAGTTTTTCAGTAAAAGTATCCTTTTTTTAGACCTATTATCTGTTTTACTACTTCCCACATTGCTTGGTCTATTTTGAAACAATACTCAATCTGGCAGTATCCCTGGAGAGGTATATGGCACTTAATGTGTATTGTTCCCTAGAGGAATCAGGAAAGAAAGAAATGATAGATTTTCTCTTGGGATGAAATAGAAAATTAATAGAAAAAGGAAGAATCCATAATTAAAGGTATAGTTATTATTGGGAGGAAGTCATAATAAAATTTGTGCATTTGTTGATTTTTGTCTTTGTAAACACCAATTATCACTAGCAGAGTTCATGCCCTATAGGCAGCAGCTTGGATGGCTTATGTTTGAATTTTCATCTTGTTGTTTTATATATGATAATGTAAGATATAAAAATCATTTTTATGCATTATTTGCTTACTCTTTCTTTGCTTGCTTCAGACTCATCTTAACTTGGCTTTGAGTTCCATATTAAGATTTTGAAAGAAATACTTCAAGAAAAAATGAATTGTATTTTTGTTATAGTGATTCTGCTGCATGGATTACAAGCACTCTATCTCCATGCTTGGATAAACTCCATCAAAAGCACATTATCCTCCTGCTTCTGTAGCCAGCTGCCTAATTGTATCTGCTGTAACCACACGCTGTTGGAACATGATACCAATGGAGAACAGAAATGATAAATTACTCCCTGCAGGTGATAGTGATAATGATAATTTTTAATTTTCTTCTTTCTAAGGTCTAGCCTGTTCTTATTTCATTGGCTGCCATCCTGTTACATATACACATGATGTGTTCTCTTTTTAAAGGAATTGCTCATCACACCAAAATATGTGAGAAAGTAATTCCTTTTTATTCCAAAATAATGTTCTTCAAATAAGCATGTATTTAAGAACTGCATTTACCTTTATCCATAGGGAATAAACAAGCAAAATGTGGCTTAAAAAAGATAAATGGTTTAATTTACAAAAGCTGTGAGTTATTGTCTTCCTTTTGGTGAAATTTACAAAGAAGAGATAACAGCTCAGTCTGAAACTGTATTCTAATGCTTAGGAATATTAAAAGTGCACAATAAAGCTACACATTCGTATTATTTTCCTTTGTGCCTCAAGGAAGATTGTCACCAAATTTCAAGAGAGATCAAACTATCCCCCAACTCATTGCATGCATTTACTTTCCTTTCATTCTGTTTTCTTCTATCAATGTTGTTTTTGTTTTAGCACCATTCTCCCTTCTCTTCGTCTAAGTGGCTTTATAACTAGAATTTTTCTAACTGTGGTGTCAATTCAGTGAAATCTTACTCGTAACCTTGCCTTTGCAGATTAACTCAGCTCCTACAGATACTTGATTTTAATGCTTTTTTCCCTCAGCTATTCTCATTGCTCCTGACAAGATATATATGTGGAAGAAAGGAGAAATTTATTCTGTGGTCAGCCTTCTCACATATCTGATCTTTTTCAAGCAGATGTCAAGTACAGCTCCAGTTATTTATTGCCATTGCCTATTAGTCATCATTTTCAGTTTCCCATGGTGGTTGTTTATTATTATATTTGAATGACTGCCACAGAGAGAATGTAAGTTCATTGAAATTACTATTTAAAAAACCTAGAGATAGGCTGTCAAAGGGATGGTAACAAGGTGGTGAAACTAGAATTGAAAATAGGGGCATATTTATGCTTCCTGGTCAAAATAGTTCTGTCCCCAAATCAACTGACATATTTGTCTATATCATTATTCCTTATTTATAAATGACTTTTCAGAAATAAAAACTAGTAGTTCAGTTAGTTTATAAGACTGTGTGTTTCCAGTTTAAGGTTTTTGTTGTTTTTCTTTTTCCTCATCACTTAATTATTAAGAATCAGTGTGGGGCAGTGCTTGTGGCTTAGTGAGTAGGGCGCCAGCCCCATATACCGAGGGTGGCTGGTTCGAACCTAGCCCCGGCCAAACTGCAACAAAAAAATAGCCGGACACTGTGGCGGGCTCCTATACTCCCAGCTACTCGGGAGGCTGAGGCAAGAGAATCACTTAAGCCCAAGAGTAGGAGGTTGCTGTGAGCTGTGATGCAATGGCACTCTACCAAGGGCAACAAAGTGAGACCCTGTTTCTAAAAATAAAAGAATCAGTGTGGTGGGGCGGTGCCTGTAGCTCAGTTGGCAGGGTGCCAGCCATATACACCAAGGGTGGTGAGTTCGAACCCAGCTAAACAATGACACTGCAACCAAAATATACCTGGGCCTCGTGGTGTGCTCCTATAGTCCCAGCTACTGGGAGGCTGAGGCAAGAGAATCACTTAAGCCCAAGAGTAGGAGGTTGCTGTGAGCTGTGACACTACAGCACTCTACCCAGGGCAACAGCTTGAGACTGTGTCTCAAAAAAAAAAGGAATCAGAGTGGTGCACCTATAATCCCAGTCACTCTGGAGGCTGGGGTGGGAGGAGCCCAGCAGTTCAATTCAGGCTGAGTAACATAGTGAGACTCTTTTTGTAAAAATAAAATCAAAAAGAATCACACTGGAAAGAAGGGGGGGAAAAAAACCCTGTCTTTTTTTTTTTGAGGCAGAGTCTCACTATGTTGCCCTCAGTAGAGCACAATGGCATCACAGCTCACAGCAACTTCAAACTCTTGGGCGTAAGCGATTCTCTTGCCTCAGCCTCTAGAGTAGCTGAGATTACAGGCACCCACCACAAAGCCAGGCTATTTTTGTTGCATTTGTCATTGTTGTTTGGCAGGCCCAGGCCGGGCTCGAACCCACCAGCCTCAGTGTTTGTGGCTGGCACCCTGCTCACTGAGCTACAGGCACTGCCAAAGCCCTGTCTCTTTAAGGGACATTTAGATCTTGCTTATTTGAAGTCAGATACCTGTTTTAAAACCAGAAACTCTCCTTGCGTTTCTAGAGCAAGAACCACTTCCAGTTATGTGAATGAGCTGTCCTATGGGTAGATTACCACACAATTTTTTTTTTTTTTTTGTAGAGACAGAGTCTCACTTTATCACCCTCGGTAGAGTGCCGTGGCATCACACAGCTCACAGCAACCTCCAACTCCTGGGCTTAGGCGATTCTCTTGCCTCAGCCTCTCGAGTAGCTGGAGCCACAGACGCCTGCCATGACGCCCGGCTACCTTTCTGTTTTTACACTTCAGCCGAGGCCAGGTTTGAACTCGCCACCCTCGGTTTATGGGGCCGGCGCCCTACCACACAATTTTTAAGCGCAGGTGAATTCTTCCTAACTTCACTCGCTTCCTACTTAGTGTGTGCCTTGGAACTGGTTTACCATTACTCTAAGCCAAAGCTTTTTAGGAAGCTGACTGTGCTTGAGAAGTCAAAGGTACAATGATGCATTTCAAAGGAAACTGTAAAATAGATGCAGTTTCAAATTTTTCTTTTTCATGGATCCTCTTCAAATGCTCATAACCAAAATTAACTATAACTTTCACTTTGTTTTTCTTTCTTTCTTGTCTTGAGACATATTGACTTTTAAAAAAAAAAACAAAAAACTAGTATTTCTTCCCCAGTATTATTTAGGGGCTGGAGTTTAATTTTTAACTTAAATTTATAAATAATTTAGAACTGTCTTTCTGTCCTCAAATCTTTATATTCTTCATATTCTCAAAGCTTTTTTTTTTTTTTTTTTTGAGACAGAGTCTCTCTATGTCACCCTTGGTAGAGGGCTGTGGTGTCACAGCTCACAGCAACCTCAAACTCTTGGGCTTATGCTTTTCTCTTGCCTCAGCTTCCCAAGTTGCTAGGACTACAGGCACTCGCCACAACACCTGGGCTGGGTTCAAACCCCCCAGCCCCGGTGCTTGTGGCTGGTGCCCTAACCACTGAGCACTGGCACCAAGCCTCTCAGAGCTTTTTATATATGTTTTCATTTTATCATAAACTCGGGTGTCAGCCTCATCTTTGTTAGGAACTGTATTCTGTGATTATGACTCTATAATTAATCAACCTTATTTATTGTCAACCTAGTTTTTTTGTGGGGGTGGTTAACCAGATTTAAAAATATGATGTTTCTCGGGTGGCGCCTATGGCTCATCAAGTAGAGCGCCAGCCCCATTATACCAAAGGTGGTGGGTTCAAACCCGGCCTCTGCCGAACTGCAAAACAGAAAAATAGCTGGGCGCTGTGGCAGGCGTCTGTGGCTCCAGCTACTCGGGAGGCTGAGGCAAGAGAATCGCCTAAGCCCAGGAGTTGGAGGTTGCTGTGAGCTGTGTGACCCCACGGCACTCTACCGAGGGCGATAAAGTGAGACTCTTGTCTCTACAAAAAAAATATGATGTTTCTCTTTGTGTCTTGTATACATTTCAGACTCAGGTCACATTTTCTGATGATGTTATAAGAGCTTCTTTTAGACGCAGATTTAGTGTCTACTACATGTTAGACACTGCCCTAGCCCTTGTAGGAACAGAGATGAGTGACTTCGGAGGGAAGTCGCAAACACTAAGGGAACAGAGAAAATGGCAATAGTTAAATTGAAAGCCTCTCCATGCAATATTATAGATGTAACTTATTAAGTATTGTTAAAAATAACTTTTCACAGAAGTTGCTTATTTTTGTTGGAATTATAAGTACAGGTAAGCACCAAGAATATGAATACTCCAAAATCTGCCTCCCACTATCAATAGCAAGGTGAATATCTTTCCAGATATATACATACGTGTGTAATACTTTCACATTTGCACAACATACAGCATGTGCCCATGATATACATGCTGTTTTTCAAGCTGCTTCTCACCTAATAGCATTCCTGTTTTTCCAAATCCATAAATACTTATCTAAGGATTAGTTTTGATGACCAAATGGTGTTTTAAAAAAATCCATTTCTTTTCTCACTACACTTCTTACTCCAGATGTTTGGGTTTGCCCACCAACAACCAGTTCTTCAGTTCTTTGCAACACCAACAGAGTGTCCTAGATTTTGGTTCACACTATTCTATTCAGTGCTGACGTCACAGGTTTAAGGGCTGAGTCCTGCAGTACTGCTCCCCATTTGGGATAGCAATAGCAAGTAGTGGGTCCCCAGATTACCCACACTGTGTCTGGTTTGTAGCCAATTTGTGTCTGATTTGGCTACACATCAGGGATCCCACAACCCTCTCCTCAAGATTGCTATGATGGCTTACAGAAATCAGGGAAACATTTTGCTTACTTTTGCTATTTTACTATAAAGAAAAGTGTAAAGGATACAAATAATCAAGCAGATGAAGAGGTGAGGCACAAGGGGTGAGGTCTGAAAGAATACCAAGCATGGGAGCTTCTGTCCTCATGGAGTTGGAGTGTCCCACCCTGCTGGCACAGGAAAGCATTCACCACCCTAACCCGGGTCCAGACTAGTCATTTAGGGTTTTCGTGGAGGCTCTGCTACATTGGCATGCTTAATTAAATCAATGGGGGTTGCTGATTAGCTCGGTCTCCAACCCCTTTCTCCTCCCCAAAAGGAAATTCTATAGGGCTTTCTTGACTCCTAAATAGGTCAATAAGCATTTTTTTCACACACTTATAAATCATTTGGTTTTGCTGTTGTTGTTGTTTTGTTTTTTGGGTTTTTTCCTGTGGTTTTTGGCCAGGGCTGAGTTTGAACCTGCCACCTCCGGCATGTGGGGCCGGCGCCTACTCCTTTGAGCCACGGGCGCCGCCCAAATCATTTGGTTTTTTAAATATATTTTCTTCTTTGTCTTGTCCATTTCTTTTAGCATATTGTTTTCTTATTAATTTGTAGTAGCTTAATATACAAAAGACAGCAACCCTTTGTTATACATTTCCTCCTTGTGTCATGCTTGAAATGCCTTTTTCGCTTGGTTGATTCTATTTATTTATTTATTTTTTGCAACAGAGCCTCAATCACAGTTCACGGCAACCTCCAATTCCTGGGCTCAAGCGAGTCTTCTGCCTCCGCCTACCAAGTAGCTGGGACTACAGGCACCCACCACAACACCCGGCCATATTTTGGTTGCAGCCGTCATTGTTGTTTGGCAGGCCCTGGCTGGATTCGAACCCACCAGCTCAGGTGTATGTGGCTGGCACCTTAGCCCGTTGAGCCACAGGCGCCAAGCCCACTTGGTAGATTTTAGAAACACTTGTGTATACAGTGGAATCTCACTTCAGTCCCCAGGCCTCTACATTGATCTTTGTGATTACAGATATATGCATTGAAAATCCCACCAGATGTGATTTGCCTTAAACAATCATTAGGTATTTTAAAGGAATTTGGAGTGGAAAATGTGGCCTTTTTAATTTACTCAGCCATTTATCATTCCTGTTGTTCTATCATCCTTGGTGTTCCATGTCACCTTCCGCTATCATTTCCCAGCAGCCTGAAGAACTTCTTTGAAAAGGTCTTCTAGAGGAAGTCTGTTGGCAATGAATTCCTTCAATTTTCCTTCACATGAAAATGTAGTTTGCCTTCATTCATGAAGATATTTTTGCTGGATATAGAATTTTAAAAGATTTTTTCTGTTCAAATCTTTTCCCCTCTTCCGATTATGTTAGATCACAGATTCATGAGGTTCTGTGATTTTTTTTTTAATCTTTTTCTCTTCTTCAAATTGTATAATTTCTGTTGCTTTATTTTCAAATACATTGATGTTTCCTGTCATCTCTATTCTGCTATACAGCCCAGGGAGCTTTTACTTTGTTACTGTATTTTTTAGTTTTACAATTTCAGTAAGTTTTTTTTTTTTTTTCTGGTTCCTATTTCTATGCTGAGAATTTCTAGCTTTTGATTCATTTCAGTGTGTTTTTCTCTGTTACCTCATGGAACATAGTTATCTGCTTTTAGACCTTAGTCAGATAGTAAGGTCATCTGGGTCATCTACAAGGGGGCATCTATTGAGAGTTGTCAAATTGGCCGCCTTTGTGCGTTGAGCACGTTGAAATGGTATCCTGAATATTGTACATGTTGTGTTGTAAAGATTCTGTGTCTTGTTATAACCTTCTGAACAATGTTGGTGTTTGATGTTAGCAGATAGTCAAGCTAGTTGTAAGTCCTGTCTCACACTGCCTGGGCTAGTTACGTTCTCTAAGCCTTCGTTACCCTGTTTCAGGGCCCTCCTATATGTACATAGTTAAAGATTAGTCTGAGATTTTCACTGGTTTTTCAAATCTCAGGTCAGTTCTCTAAGCCTTTACTTATTTCTGATTTTTCCCATGCATATTTTATTCAGGGGTTAATCCTGAGACTTGTCCAATGATTCAAATTTTAGTTCAGTTTTCTTAGTCTTTGCTGTGTTGCTTAGGTCTAACCTGAACACACATAGTTCAGGTGTTAGGCTGAGACTTGTTAAGTGTGTACAGAGAATTGGGGCATCCTCTTCTCTAGCTCTCCATATTTCTCCTGCACTCTCCATTATTTTTCAGAATTATAAACTAATAGTTACATCCTAGTTTGGTTAGCCAATGATCTAATAAATTATACTAACTACATAATATGGCTGCTGTATTCAAAAGACTAAACTAGCCTGAGCAATGTAGCAAAATCCCATCTCTGCAAAAAATTTTAAAAGCCAAGTGCAGTGGTATATGCCTATATTCCCAAGTACTTGGGAGGCTGAGGGAGAAGGATCACTTGTGCCCAAAAACTTGAGGTTGCAGTGAGCTCTGATTATGCCACTGCCCCTTAGTCCAGACAACACAGCAGAAGTGTGTCTTAAAAAAATTAAAATTAAAAGATACGAAGATCAGAAAATTTAATTTGACTAAAATTTGTTAAGAACCTATTGTATAACACTGTACTGGGAAAGGGTCATAGAAATATGAGTTCCATGTAGGCTCTGCTCTTAAAGTTTGGTCAGATAAGGTAATATGATATGATAAGTAATATAGAATTACACATAATAAGTACATTGACCCAGCTAATACTGTGTGCATTGAACCAGGCCCTGCTGTGAACACTAAGAATATGGTGATCAATGAGAAGCATACAGGAATAAATTTAAGAAAACAGTTGGGTTACTCTGTAGAGAGACATTTTAAGTAGTGGGAAATTAACTGAAAAAAAATTTATGTTTTAGAAATAAACTAAATTGATTAACTACGTGTCTTCTATAATCTGTAGCTTAGTGTACATTGCTTTATAATTCTATTTGGCAGAATTATTAATAGTCTACCAATTGTCTCTTGGTATCTAAGATTAAATGAACCCCAAGGTTAAATATTGAATTTGGTTTGGTTTTTTTCAATAATCGATGACGTATTTTTAACACTTTGAGCTTAACTTGATGCCAGTTTTAAAAATAGATTAACTTACTAGTGGGAGAGAGCGCCGAATCCTAACCACTAGACCACCAGGGAAGACGATTAACTTATTAGTGGAAAAGGAATGGTATCATTAAAAAATCAAAATTATATTTTTATCTGAATATGTTGATTTCTTCTGGATTTCTTTTTATAGTACCATCGTAACTCTTAGAGTTCACTTCGAGTTTCTCTTTTGGGCATTTTCTTTTCTTTTTTTTTTTTTTTTTTTTTAGACAGTGTCTCACTCTGTTACCCTCTGTAGAGTGCAGTGGCATCACAGCTCACAGCAACCTCCAACTCGGCTTAGGCGATTCTCTTGCCTCAGCCTCCCAAGTAGCTAGGACTACAGGCACCCGCCACAACGCCCAACTATTTTTTTGTTGCAGTTTGGCCAGGTCTGGGTTTGAACCCGCCACCCTCGGTATATGGGGCCAGCGCCCTACTCACTGAGCCACAGGTGCCGCCCTGGCATTTTCTTAAACATAAGATTTGAGTACTGTTATTCATTTTTATTATGTATTTAAAATTTGATTTTATCACTAAAGGAGTCATAGTATTTTAAAGTTGAATGCACTAGATCTGGAAAAAATTAAATGAATTGGCTTTGTATAAAAGAATTTGTTTCAATTATTTATTGCTGTATAATAACCCATCCCAAAACTCAATGGCTTGAAGCCATGAACATTTATATTTATTTGTTTATGATTTTGCAATCTGGACTGAACTCCTCTAACTAGTGTTTCTGTTCATCCCCTCAGGGGTCTCTCCTGCAGCTGCAGTTGTCTGGAGGCTTGATTAGAGCTGGAGGGTGCAAAAGACCTGACACTGTGTGTGTGTGTGTGCACGCACGCGCGCCTCTCTGCGGGAGATTAGCTGAGCCTCTTTTTTCCATGCATCTCTAAACTTTTGGTCTTCTAATGTGATAATTTCTCTAATAAAACACACTGATTATTTTATTAGCCTTGTTATCCTTATTGTTGTGTTGTTTCTGGGGAAAAGCCAATTATATTAATTTTACTTTAAAACTTCTTTGCCAGGAAATATTGACATGCCATAAGTTTAAGAGGTGTCTGGTATTTAAAATGGCTTTTCATTAGCTGCGCCTGAAAAGATAATAATTAACTCTTAAATTATATAATTGGTTTACTATGTATTTATATTCTTTTGAAACAGGCAATTGCTGGCTACTTTGATATATATTTTGAGAAGAATTGCCACAACAGGGTAAGTATCATGAGTTATCTTTTAAGAATTAATTATCTCAGAAGTACATTGTGTTTCATTTTTTGTGCCCCAAGGTGTTTGATCATAAGCATTTTGCTGTTTTAAGCAATTGGAGTTTGTATTATACTTGATATAGTAGATTAACGTACCATGATATTAAAAATCTTGTACTTCATCACATACTTTTGAACTTTACCAATACAGGTCGTATTTTCTACGGGCCCGGAAAGTACCCAAACACACTGGAAACAAACAGTATTTCTTTTGGAAAAGCCATTTTCAGTTAAATCAGGTGAGAAAGAATGGTACAGAGGGAAAGTACCTTATTCATTCACAAGCAAACAATTCATTTTACAACCACTTTTATATGTGTACTGTATTTGAGGTAATATTAACAGATGCTAAGAAAAGATGTTCTTAGAACTTACCATTTAGATAAATTTTAGCTGGCCTATCCTTTAATTAAAGGCTTAATTTAAGAATTTTTTTATTTCAGTGTAATTTCTGCCAACTAAAATAAATAGAATATTTTGTAGCTGTTAAAGTATCACAGAATAATTCATAAAATATCTTTTTAGGAAGTACCTGGTATTAGTAAGTTGCAAATACAACTAAAAACATTTTCATTCCCCAAGTGACTAAAGAGAAATATCACCAGTAGAAGTAAAGTCTAAATTAAGGCCGGGTGCGGTGGCTCACACTTGTAATCCTAGCAATAGGGATGGCATGAACTCAGGGGTTTGAGACCAGCCTGAGCCAGAGTGAGACCTTGTCTCTAAACATAGCTGGGCGTTGTGGCGGGCATTTGTAGTCCCTGCTACTCAGGAGGCTGAGGCAAAAGAATCATTTGTGCCCAAGAGTTTGAAGTTGCTGTGAGCTATGATGCCACAGTACTCTACCGAGGGCGACAAAGAAAGAAAAAAGTAAAGTATAAATTAAAGAGAATGTGAGAATGTCATTTGGTACTTATCATATTCAAAACATATTTGTCTAGAATTCTCACCTCTATCTCCTCTCCACCTGTTCACATCTTACATAGTGTTCAGTGGCTGGTCAGATTCTGCATTTCATCGTGTGAACCTCATTAATTGTTTCTTTATATTAGCACAAATAGTCCTTGCATACCTACACATTTAGAAAATTAGACTCTAGGGCAGCGCCTGTGGCTCAGTGGGTAGGGTGCCAGCTCCATATACCAAGGGTGGCAAGTTCAAACCTGGCCCCAGCCAAACTGCAACAAAAATAGCTGGGCATTGTGGCGGGCACCTGTAGTCTCAGCTACTTGGGAGCCTGAGGCAAGAGAATAGCCTAAGCCCAGGAGTTGGAGGTTGCTGTGAGCTGTGACACCACGGCACACTACTGAGGGTGATAAAGTGAGACTCGGTCTCTTAAAAAAAAAAAAATGAAAATTAGAATCTAAATATGGAATCTTGATTACTTTAACTATTACTATTCAAATAAACTTGTCCTACCTTCACTGAAAGCCTCTTGAAGGCAGGCGGGCATGGCAGCTCATGCCCATAATCCTAGCACTCTGGGAGGCCAAGTCAGGTAGATTGCCTCAGCTCATAAGTTCAAGACCAGCCTGAGCTAGATCGAGACCCCATCTCTAAAAATAGCCTTGTGTGCAATTGGTGCAGACCTCAGCCAGGAAGGACACGTTGAGGTTGGCATACCCATCAAGGACAGTAACTACCATGGCTTCCAGTGCTTTGACCAAACCTCAGATGCATGGCCTTTTGGTCAGGCGCCTACGGATTCATATTGTTGGAGCATTTGTTGTATCCCTGGGGGTTGCAGCTTTCTATAAGTTTGCTGTGGCTGAACCAAGAAAGAAGGCATATGCAGATTTCTACAGAAATTATGATGCTGTGAAAGATTTTGAGGAGATGAGGAAGGCTGGT
>CAUYRH010091807.1:0-43917 GCA_963574655.1 Perodicticus potto | reverse complement strand
ATTATACTGTGGTTAATATGTTAGTATACCAGTATTCCCAGATAGCTTTTTGTTTGTTGGGAGGTTGGGCTTTGGGGGGGCAGAGATAATACCTTGCATGAAATATCTTATCTTATAACAGTGAAATTGCTTTCTCTTTTGCCTTGTGATTTTTTTTTTTTGAGGTGAAATTTAAGTTTTTGTGTGAGTGGTACTATTAAACCTATCTTGAGTGTCTTGCTTGTGCTGTATCATATTATACCTTTGTTTAATTCTCAATAAACTGTTCACTTGTTTAAAAAAAAAACTTGAAATAACTCAGGTATATAAATAAAAAGAATTAACAGTGTGAAAACATTTTTCAATTTAGATATGGAATTGAAATGGAGAGCAGTGACATTTCTAAATATAGACTATAGGTTTGGATTTTTAAAAATCTTGTCCCAAAGCCTGTTCAGAACTTCACAAAAAAAATAAGGCATATACAGAAATGGCTGGTTATATAGTTAACCACTTGGGCTTAAGAGAAATCAGTCATTGACAGGAGAGAAAGTATGTAAGAGGAGACTTAAAAAAAAGTCTCATATGGAAAAAATGGCATTAAAAGATAAAAATAAAAATACCTTGCTTTTCAACATTTGTTCCATCAAATTCAAGATACTTTGATAAATGCCTAGTCATTCAATCCATCCCTAAAGAATTGAGGTTCTAAGAATTATATCGTGTTAATGTAGGCCTTTTTTTTTTTACAGTCTTTATTAACTACAGAAAAATTGATGCCCTTCAAAGCCATTTTAAGATTAGAAAACAAAAAGGAGTCAGAGGAGCCAGATCAAGACTGTAAGGAGGATGCATCATAATTTCTCCTTTAAAGCGTTGCAAATTGCCTTTGTTTTGAGTGGAATGAGCAGGAACACTGTTATGGTGGAGAAGAAATCTCTGGTGAATCTTCCCCAGGTGTTTTTTTTGTTTTGTTTTGTTTTTTGTTTTGTTTTTTGTGGTTTTTGGTCAGGGCTGGGTTTGAACCCGCCACCTCTGGCATATGGGGTTGGTGCCCTACCCCTTTGAGCCACAGACACCACCCTCCCAGGTGTTTTTCTGCTAAAGCTTTGGCTAACTTGCTCAGAATACTCTCATAATAAGCAAATGTTGTCATTCTTCGGCCCTAAACAAAGTCAACTAGCAAAATGCCTTGAGAATCCAAACTGTTCATCTGACCTTTGCTCTTGACTACCCAACTCTAACTTTGACTGGACTACTTCTGCCTCTTGGTAGCCACTTCTTTGATTGTTCATTTTTTTTAGGATACAGTAAAGCCTTTTTTTATCTCCTGTTATAATTCTTTGAAGAAATGCCTCAGAATCTTGACGTCATTTGCGTAAAATTTCACTTGAAAGCTCTGCTCTCATCTGCACTTGATCTGGAGGCAATGGTTTTGGAATCCATTGAATGGAAACTTTATCAAAACGCTAAACTTAAATTTTTCAGTCAGAATGGCATAAGCTGAATCAATTGAGATGTCTGTGTTGTTAGCTATTATTTCTGCTGTTAATCTTTAGGCGTCTTCAATTAGGGCTGAACAAGATGAATTTTTCCCTCACAATGGGATGTGGATGGTCTGCCGTTGCAGGCTTCATCTTCAGTATCATCTTGTTCCTTCTTAACGTAAGTTAATGATTTGTAAACTCCTTATTTCTCTGGAACATTGTCCCCACAAGCTCTTCATAAAGCATCAGTGCTGTCGTCATTCTTCCCCCCGAGGTTTGCCGTAAGTTTCATGTCGGTTCTTCCTTCAATTTTAACAGAATTCATATTTCTCTTTCAGGGGCTCTTTACAAGTTGATGTCTTGCCCTTCTTAGATCCTGTTTCAATATTTTATAATAAGTTAGTGTGAGGTTATTTGGGGGGCAATAATTTTTTAAATCCATGCATAGTTTTTTGACAACATGCATTTTCCATGAACTTTTTTTAGACCCCTCATATTTTGAAATTTCAAAAACACATTTTTATGGACAAAATCATAATGTTTTTGATATGAGACAGACACTGAAAAACAGAAAACCATTATTTAAATATGAGAAATATGCCATTATGCCAGTAATGAAATGATTGAGAGTGAAATTAAATTAACAAAGGGAATGAAATCAAGATTGTTCTTCTATCCCCTAAAAGCAGCTACCTTACATTAAGATGGAAAGAGATGAGAGCTGAGTAGGCCAAGTTCAGACATAGTAATACCAGCAAATGGTATTTCGTAGATCTTAATAAAAGAGACCTCAAGTATCCTGTCAGAGTCGGGACTCTAGGCTGCCGGCCCCAGGCCAATGAACCTGCTCTATGCTCTGCACACTCGCTCTGGGTATCATCCCCACCCCACATAGGTGCCAGGGAGCCCCTTGTCTCAGGTCAGAGGCACCGGAGAGCCTCAGAGGCGCAGCAGTCAGTCTTAGTCAGAGGAGCCCTGACTAACTTCTGCCGTGGCTATTTATAGAAGTGATTTCTGGCTATTTACCCGGCAGGTGTGGAGACTGCCAAGCAATAATGTATGTGCTTTTTAACGAGAGACCAATCCCTTCCCCATTCCCTTATTATCAAGGTGTTTCTTTTCAAGTGTCTCCTATAATATCCAAATTAAGTGGAATTCGAATTAATGAAGGAAAGTTAAAACAATGAGAGTTGTTGCTATGCATTTTGCAAGAAATAGTTGCCATTGTAACAAATAGAAATGAAAGAAGCAATAAAAGAGGTAAACGTGTATTGGTTTTGAAGTCACCCCTACTAGAATACTATGGCTTTAATCCCCCAGCTTCAATTTCCCATCTGAGAATGTTGGAGGAACCCACAGCCTCAAAGCCACATATGGCCCTCTAGACCCTTGAGTGTGCCGCTTGACTGAATCCAAACCTCACAGAACAAATCCTTTTATTAAAAGAATTTGTTTTGTAAAGTTTGGATTCAGTCAAAAGGCCACACTCAAGGATCCAGAAGGCCACATGTGGCCCCAAAGCTGTAGGTTCCTCACCCATATTGTCTAGTTTTTGATCGAATTCTCCCAGATACTGATTCTAAGCCCAGGATTTGAGAGCAGGTGGTTTGTTAAGAAAGAGCTTCTCAGATAATCCACAAGAAAATGAGAGGAAAGATAGGGAAGAGAGGAATTCAAACAGCATGCAATTTTAAATTGTGGTGAAGTTCTAACCTCAGCCTGTCGCCAGACAGGGCTCTGGAATATGAGTTGCATCTTAGAGTTCATTTTGCTTCACAGCAAGGGAGCTGGCTTTCATGTCCCATGCCAGTCTAGTAAGTGGGCATGGGCTAACCTGGGACAAATATAGACTCACAAATATTCTCTCTTTCCCATAATCTCGCTCTCTTTTTATGGGTCTGGGCAGCCCAGAGAATCTGGGCTGCAGAATCTGAGGATTGCAGCTGCAAGGTAATTGAGCCAAGCACAGAGCACTCAAGGATGGGCCCAAAGATGTGTAAAGTAGATCAGAGGCAATATTAGCAGGACAGTAGCAGTGTCCACTACAGGCGGACACATAGAACAAGACAGGCCAATAGCATATTCCTTGACCTGGGCATAAATGCTTTCATAACAGCATAGAGCCCAACGCTGTCTAGTCGGAGAATTGATAAACACCCAGAGAAGTTAAGTGTAAGTCTGAAGCTTCTGGAAGGCATCTCCTACCATAAGGAGAACACCTGCCTAAGACTGGAATAAAGTCTGAGGGAAGCAGTGAGAAGAGATAATGAGCACAAGGCTGTCGGTGACATTATTTGAACTACTCTATTACCTGGCTTGATGCCTAACGCAGAGTTTCTGTAGTAAGTCTGTTAGTAAATTCCTTGCTTGTGCTTGGGCTAGTTTAAGCTGAGTTTCTCTCATTTCCAATAAAAAGTACCTCCTCTTCTAACTATCAAGAAGGTAACCGTGTACATTCAATTTCTAAATAATTTACTGAAAAACAAGATCCTTATACACACATTCTAGGACATGTGTTAGTCTTAATGTGAGGACTTCTGCCTGTGTGTAGACGCCTGTGTGGAGGCAGGCTCTGTGAAAGAAAAGGAGGGAAACTGGAGCAGCTTGGAAGGCAGGCCATGCACCTTCACAGGCACGACAGCCAGCAACAGTCAGTATGAAGTGTCTTGCAATTGAGTGTTTTTGTTTTACATAAAAAAAGGTTGGAGGAGAAAAAGAAATGGTGGCAAAGCTTTTAGTCCATCCCTCCATACTGAAAAACAGATGGTCAGGAAGAGCTTTAGAGAAGACGCGGTGAAACTCGCCACCAACCGAGGGAAAATGTTAACCAAGCAGCCAGAAGAACAAAGAAGAAAAGGCAAAACAAAGAAATCGATGGTGAGAAATTAGAACTTCAAGATTAGGAGAATTTAAAAGACCAAAGTGTACATAAAATATAGAAATCATCTCTGGTGTATTTTCATTGAATCATTCATTCATTTAATAAATATTTATTAGAGTAATTAACTATGTCTCAGGTCTTATGTTAGACAACCAGAGCGCATAAAATACTCCTGCTTCATGAAGGAAATTGTCTTTCTCCTTCCTTCTCCTCTGCTTCTTCTTAATTTTAAACAAATAAGCAAAAAATAAAAAATAGGAATTTTTAAAAGTCCAATAGTTCAAAAGAAAATAACATAAATGTGGGTCATATTTTTATTTAATGAATATTTTTCAAAGTTGTCTACCCTATAGATTTTTAATTTACTTACCACATGTGCAAAAAAATATGTGTTAATTAGATTGATTGTGGTCACAGTGCACACATATATCAAATCATCATATTGTACAATTTAAGTATATTTTATTTTTCAATTATACCTCAGTAAAGCAGGAAAAATAGACATAAAGTTTAATTTGTGTTTCTCTGCCATTTGAAATAAAATCAGTCACTAAAAATGAATCAAGTATCTATTCTATGAACCACACCAGGTTAAGAACTATTCATAATATATTTTTCTATTTGGTTCTATTTTATAGTTTCTATTTCTCTTCTGAGATGTTATAACTTTCACACACTATGAACATATTTTCTTTACATTTATTGAGCACAGTCATAAAACACTTGCTCTAAAATACTTATCTAGTTTTCACATTTTGGTCATTTTGGAGTCGGTTTTCATTGACTATGTCTTTGAAATAAATCACCATTTCCTAGTTCTTAACTGTGAAGTAATTTTATATTGTTTCCTGAACATCACTTGTTGTGAAATTTAAGATTTTTTATGTTGTTTTAAAAAGTGTTTCTGTGTGTTTACTCAAAAAGGCGATTAATTTATTTGTACTCACATTGTAAACTCTGCCTTTTAAATGATGGTTCAACACTCAGTTCAGTTCTTTTTTCCTTAGTTTTTGAAGTTTGGAGGTTGGCCCATTTATACATGGTTGAAGGATCAGCCAGACATTTGGGCAACATTTTTATTTAGAATTTAAGGCTTCCTGTTTCTAGTTTTCTCTTTTCTGGAATTCTTTTTCCATTTTCTAACATCTATCGTTGTCCCAGACTATTCCTTCTGGTTCTTCAGGACAGAAAAATCATGCATTTTTTCAATTGAGTTCAACCTTCTTAGAAACAGAGACTCACTTTGTCACCCTCAGTAGAGTGCTGTGGCATCGCAGCTCACAGCAACCTCCAGCTTTTGGACTTAGGCCATTTCTTGCCTCAGCCTTCTTAGTAGCTGGGACTATAGGAGCCTGCCACAACGCCTGGCTATTTTGTTGTAGTTGTTGTTGCAATTTGGCCAGGGCTGGGTTTGAACCTGCCACCCTCAGTATATAGGGCTGGTGCCCTACTCACTGAGCCACGGGCACCACCCAAGTTTAACCTTCTTAATTTGTTCCCCAAATCACTAACTATAGCTTAATCTCAGGGTAAAATCTGTAAAAGCACAAAACTCAAATTAGTGTTTTTCTTTTCTTCTATACAACTTCCCTACAAAATCTGCTTCCTTTTGGTTATTTAACTTTCCATTGTCTTCAGGAATTTTTTTCCAATTTTATCTATAGTTTATAGTTGCTATCCATAGAAAGGTTGATCTGGTAAGAGCACCTACAAGTTATAAAGATATAGAAGTCTCCAGCACATACATTTTAAGTTCTAGCGACTGCTAAAAGAAAATCTAAGTATTCAAAATGTGAATACTTTAACTCTGTATACTCTTTATTATAACCTGCGAGGAATAAACAAGTATAGTAATGAAAGTATGGATGGAAAATACATACAATTAGTGAATAAGGAAAATACATCCATGTGTTACTGTGGGTCCAACTGAGTTTGAAATGCCTTTGTTAATTATACCTGAATTTTATAGTTGGAAGTAACTCCTAAGGTTGTTAGGGTTATTCTTTTCACATTGGAGACCAAAGAAGTAGGAAATATCTGGGGGAGTCAGTTTTAATATCTGCTGACTTGTCTTGAAATTATTTGCATGATTAAATTTGATAATCTTATGCTAAATCTGAAGGAAAGAGGAAATCAGGCATTTCCTTACAATCATTCCTTAATCACTTCAGAAAAAGAAACTCACAGCTTTCTCAGCATGAACCACTGAAATCCCTGAAAGCTACACACCTTCTGTGTCACAAAACAAATCTACAAAGCCATTATATTGATCAATATGCCAAGCTGTCCCACCCTTTAATCTGAGGGTGACGTTCTGATTTTATAATACCTTAGCGAGAACTCAGGTGTAGGCCTGGACATAACAAGCAAAATATCCAGTCTGGCTAGTTTACTATTTCTTAGCAATGGAGGAGACTTTGAATTGTTTATCAGAAATCAATGAAATTTTTTTTCTCTAGCTTATGTTCTTCTAACCACCTTTGAATGAAGGCATAGAAGGAATTTCACTAACAGGGCCTAGCAATGTTAATTTTTTTTCTAACATAACTAATTAAAAAGGGAGAAATTGACTCAAGTAGTTGGAGAATGACCCGTGTATACTGGTGATGGGCCTCTCCTTGGAAGCAGAGGTATTCTCCTTCAGACAATGGAAATATTGATCCTCTTGTGTATGCTGCAGCATTGGAGTCACATGCCAACCTGCAAAGAACAGCCCCCAAAGGTAGCCTGAGTTCAGCAGAGGTAAATTTGTTTTCTCTCCATCACTCTCCACTCAGCCCGGGCTCAGGTGGGTGGCTCAGAGTTTCCAAACAACCCCTTCTGCCTCCATGTGACCACATGAGTCGTGGCAAGTATCGCTGGATGCCATCTGCTTCCAATATTTGCCACCTAGAAAAGTTGGATTTTAGCCCCAAAGAAGGCATCTTTTTAGGTCAGACCCATAGGATCTAGCTCTTGCACCATGGAAGTCTTCATTACTTATCTAATTCCCCAGTGTACCTAAAAGAGTTCTCCCCAAATTCCAAACCCCAGGAACTTGTAATCAAGTCCTTATAAGTTCTCTGCAAAATACGTGACCTTTTAAGCCTCCAGGACATTTATTACTGACACTTTTCTCTTTAGGAATTTTGTATTATAGCATACCTTCCTCATTGAGTCTACTGAAGTCACTTCTTAAAGTTGTTCACTTAATTTACTTCATGGCACCAAGGTTAGGATGCATTAGTTATTCTGCCACTTCACCAAACTAGTGCCTAATGTCCTTATATGGGCAGGCCGATACCAAAGCATTGTGCTTGGTATTGGGTATCTTTCCAGCTCCATGAGCATAATAAACTCATGGGATCGGGGATGTTGCCTGCTGAGTATACTACATTATAACCCAGTTCTTAGACCAGTGCCTGACAAAGAGTGAGTGCTTACATATGTTTGCTTTGTGAATTAAAGAATACATAAATAAGAAAAATAATTCCACATCCCCCAGGGATAAAAAGTAGTACAGCTTTCCTTGGCCGCCTTCTTACCCTTTCCCTTGCTAACAACTTCACTCCCAAAGTCATTGAGCTAGCTGCCCACACTGGTAGGGTTTGTCATTAAAAATCTATAATAGCGGGAGGCTGAGACAAGAGAGTCGCCTAAGCTCAGGGGCTGGAGGTTTCTGTGAGCTGTGAAGCTATGGCACTCTACCAAGGGTGACAAAGTGAGACTCTGCCTCTTAAAAAAACAAACCTGTAATAGAACTGAATAAGTTATCAGAGACACCAAGCAGAGTGAGAGGAGGCGGGTTCTGGTTATTGCTTGATGTAGGATGTCAGTTCAAGCAGGTGGGGCTGGTACCTGTGCCGGGGATCAGCCCAGGAAGATGAGTAAAGCAGCAGCACAGGGGCAACCCAGAGTGGCAAATGCCGCACTCCATCAGGGAGGAGGCCCAGCAAGTGGTGTCAGAGCTCAAGCAGCATGAAAAAGGCCTCCTCTGGAGGTGGGGGCAGCCCCTTCTGGGCAGTCAGAGTGTGAGTGGGTGAGGTGCTGTGGGTGTGCATGAAAGACGGGGGAGCCAGCCTGGGGCAAGTTTCAGAGCTTAAGTGGAAAGAGGAGTAGCCTGGTTGGGAGTCAGACCACATGGCAGCCCATGCTTGAGGCAGCTTTGCATGAGATATCAGAAAAGAAGCATAGTTAAAAATAACTCAGATCAGGTGCATCGTGGCATGAAGCACCAGCTCAAGTGGAGTGAGAAGCTTGCCCATGGTGAGGAAAACAATGACCCAGTTTAGTGGACTAGTACGCACAGGGAGGGTGAGAAGCCGGACACGGGAGGGACAGCAGCAGGAGACTGGTTAACATGGGGGGAGAAAAGTAAAGACAGCAATTCTAACAAAGGCCATGAATACAGGTTTCCTACTATCACATATAGGGGTTATAAATGTGGAAAGGGGAAAACGAGAGTAAGCCCTGTGCTGGTCAATTGTTATTAGAAGTATCTGTATAAACACATGGCTTTTAACATACAGATGGAGACATAGGGGCAGATGTCAGTGTATGCACAGGGGTGTGTGTGTGTGTGTGTGTGTCCATAAATACCTATTCCTTGGGGCTGGCCACTGCCAGGGCCTGGGAGCACTGATGCTTTCATATAAACGAGCACATCTTCCGCCCAAATCTTGGTTTCTAAATATCATTCTTCACTAAAATGAACTTTGTGCTCCTTGAAAACAATGATAGATTATAGGTTTGGTGCAGGGGAAGTACAAGCTAGATTATCATGTTGTGCTAAAGGTGAGAAAGTGCTCCAAAAATTCAGAACGTGTCAAAAGACACAGAAACCAGATCAAAGAGTCTCCGCCCAGAGTGTGTATAAATTTAATATAAAAATAAATAGTGACAATAAAAGATTATAATGTGTCAGGGTCCCTTCGTGGTCGCCACTTATTGGGACCGGGACTGGCCCGCTCTCTGGCCCCCGGCTTATCTAGGTTCTGGACATGGACAGGTATGTTGTTATCTCACTCAGAAACAATTCCTCTTAGGTGCCTGAGGGCTATTAACTTTAGCAGAAGGGAGAGAGAGAGTTTTTGAGGGAGAAGCAGTCTTAGAAGAATAAGTCTTAGTCTTTCATAGAGCTTAGTAATCTTCAGCAGAGAGACCCCCATGCTGGTGTTCTGCAAGGAGATGAACAAAGAGTAAGCGGGTCTGTGACAGAATGCACATCCGCTCCCGACTGCCTTCTCCTCCAGCCTAATAGAGAGCTGAGCTCGTGGCTCTTACACCACAGGTATAATGACTGCTGCTGCTCTCATCTCTCGAGCACTCATGCTTGTTAAGAGCTAAATCCCTCCCCATGCCCTTTTCACCAAGGTGTTCCATCATTGAGCTATACAGGTGTAACTTATAACTCTCACTCCTCCTAGACATAGGCTATTTGGGTTACTACAATAATGCATAGCATAAAATAAGAAAATGTTTCTCTACAGATATAAACAACTAGATTGAAAATTTGATAAGGAACAAGACATTTACATGGGAGTATATCCCTACAATATACTTGAGGAAAAGTCAACTGAAAAAGCCTGACAGACACCACAGATATCAAGGGATCAAAGTGAATCTCTCTAGTAATTGGGCAAGTTGAAATTTTGCACTATTTGAAAGGACACAATGAGGGAAAAAAAACCCATCACTTTTATGTAATTCCTGCCAACGTAGATGACCTGAATCTTGAAGAAATTCATAAAGGAAAACTCACATTGAGGAGCGTTCTACCACAAAAACCAACCTGTCTCTCCAAAAGTGGCAAGGTCAAAAACGCCAACGAAAGACTGAGTGACAGTACTAGACCTTCGGAGAGGAAAAGATATGACAACCAGATGTAATGTGTATTGTGAAATGGATTGTTCTATCATAAAGGACATCACAGGAAAAATTGATAGGGTTCTTGAATGGGGCCTGAGAAGTAAATGATGCTGCAATCATAATGGCTGTGTAAGAAATCACCCCATACATACACATCACATGTACATACAGATCACCCCATAAGTACAAATCACACGTACATACAGATCAACCCATACGTACAAATCACACATACATACAGATCACCTCATACACACAAATCACCCCCTACATACAAATCACACGTACATATAGATCACCCCATACATACAAATCACATGTACATACAAATCACCCCATACATACGGATCACACGTACATACAAATCACCCCATACATCCAGATCAAACATACATACAAATCACTCCATACATACTAATCACACATACATACAAATCACTCCATACATACAAATCACACGTACATACAAATCACATGTACATACAAATCACCCCATACATACAAATCACATCACACATACAAATCACCCCATACTTATAAATCACACGTACATGCAAATCACCCCATTATATACAAACCACATGTATACTACAATAATCAGAAGTGACTGGGCAACAGGTCACTGCTTGCACCCAAATGGTTCAGGGAGGAAAAAAGGATATTTATACTGTACTTTCAATATTTCTATAAATTTTTTATTGTTTTGAAATAAATAGTATATTTCTTAAAAAGCAAGGCTGTTGATTTAATGAGGAATAATTAAGATTATAAACTTACTCCATTGAGTCCCTTTCGTCCAAGTCCTCAACACAGATCAGACTGACAAGATAAATGTGGTCAAAGTTATCCAGAAATTCCTTCTCTGCCTTCATTCAAATCCACTGTGCACATCTTTACCTTATACCTTCTTATATTAATATATACACATACACAATATATGTACATGTACACATTCATAGTAGGTCACATGTGCACTATGTTGTACATTTATTTGTATATGTATGTATGTTTTATGGAGCAGTCAATGAATTAAGCAGCGTCAATCTATGCATCAGGAAATAACGTTCCTGTATCTGCAACTATGTTACTGCAAGACAAACTCCACCAGGACAAAGTTATTTAAAGAAAATAAAAGGCAAATTGTGAAGTAAAGTCTTCAGAGAGCCACAAAAAATTGCATTTGACACTCGACTAGCTTTCCATTTAGGTTAATGTGGCAAAGCTAGCTTGCTATTCACAAACTCCTTTCCCTTTCCTCCTGGGCAGGAAAACAGAACGCACTTCTCGGAGCCCTTGTTGGCCTAGATTCATCAGTGACTACATGGGGCAGAACCTCCTCCATCACCATTTCCTCTTAAAATGAGCAAAAATAAGTTCCTACTTCTAAAACCGGTGGAATTTATTTTTTTTTTGCCCGCTACAGGACTCTCAGATCTGGTGAGAGACCACAGCTGATTGTGGGTCTGAAAGTTCCTCAGTTTCCACAGAGTGAAACATTCCCAGGATAAAACCAGCCATTCTCTGGCTAATGTTAACTGCCTCTTAAAGGATAACTCTTCTCTTCATTTTGCTAATGAAATCATTCATTTCTTTTTCATCTATCAAAGGACCTTTTTCCGGGAAGGGAGTGAGGAGGAGGAGAAGAGATAAATCTGCCACATTTATGTCACTGTTTATCTATCCATCTGTCACCATCTACGTACTAAAGTCTGTTATAGACCAGCTGAAAAATGTCAGATCCTAGTGCGTGAGAAAACATGCACCAAAAAGAATTTGATTACTTTAAATAATTGCAGTCAAGTGTGGTAAATATAAGAGCAGAGGACCAAGGGTGTTATGGAAGCAAATAACAGAACACTGAAGCTGGTCTGGGAATGAGGACAGGCTTCCCAGAGAAGGGACCAGCAGAGATCCTTCCCAAGCCCTCTCTACCGGGCTTCAGCCTACACAGGTTAATGCACAGCTCCATCCTTCACCGTCTGTGGGACTCTCCCTGACAGTGACCATAAGCCATTTCATCTCTACATTTTGTTGCTTTCAAAACATCTTCAGTTTTTCCATTGTAAAATGGAGCTCGAAATGCACATCTCACAGATTTATTATGAAGTTAAAGACATAAATGTATGAAGAAGAGTTCAGAAGGCCAACTGATTTACAAGAGGCAAATAACAAACTATCATATTTTTTACCTTAAAGACCAGATTTCTTCAACGTAATGATGTAATTGAACTACAGGACATATGTATTTTATTCCTCATCCACTTTGGGAGTTGATGTTGTTTTCTGTCATACGTACATTTGTCTAAATAAAAATAAATAGTTGAGTATTGAATATGTAGCTTCCCTGAATCTTACCATTCTGACATGTACATGAGACAGTCCTGGCTTATAATGTTTCAACTTATGATGTTTAACTTTTCAATGGTGTGAAAGCAAAATACATTTAGCTGAACTTCTACATTGAACTTTGAAATTTGCTCTTTTCTCGGGCTAGCAATATACACATGTGATACTGGTGGGTGGCAGTGAGCCAGTCAGCCATGAGAATGGGATAGAAAACAAAAAATACTCCACAGTGCACTGTCTTGCCAGATGATTTTTGCCCAATTGTAAGTTAATGTAACTATTCTGAGCACATTTATGGTATACCACACTAGGCTATGATGTTCAGTAGGTTAAATGCATTAAATTTATTTTCAAATTAAAATATCTTTGAGATGTAAGTTCAGAAACATCTGTGTGTGTGTGTGTGTGTGTGTGTGTGTGGTGAATTTTGACTGTAACTTTGCTCTCCTCTGTGGATTAATGAATGTATGCATCTTGGCTCAAGTTAAGGCCTTTTCCTACCTCCTTGTATACAAAGTAATGACCTGGTAAAATCCAGGTCATCACCACCATCATCACATTAATATTAGATTTATCTGGTATTAAATATTTACTAGGTATCAGCCATAATCTTTTTAAAAAATTTTAGGTAATAATAATGTTATTTTTATCTTCAAAAAATCATAAAAAACTTTGAAATATTTATATTTTGTGAATGAGTATATTGAAGCTTATAGTGCTTGAGTAATTAATTTTCCCATGTTCACAACAATTTGTACCAGAAAGATTAAGGCCTATTTATTTCCAGTGTATCTGTGTTTTCCTCTGTGCAGAATACCTTCTCATAATGAACTAACAAAATATCTTCTCATAAGTTTTATCTTATTGCTACATTTTTTCAGTCACAATCAATATACATATTTAATGGGTACACTAAAATGTTATTAATCTCATAGTACTAAACACCTACCTCAAAAGACAAAAAAGATCAAAAATTAACAGCTTAATGTCACACCTCGAGGAACTAGAAAAATAAGAACTGACCAAACATGAAGCTAGGAGAAAACAAGAAATAACAAAGATCAGAGTAGAACTAAATGAAATCGAAACCAACTAGAAGAAAATAGAAAGGATCAAAGAAATGAAAAATTGATTATTTGAAAATATAAACAAAACTGGTAGATGACTACCTGGATTAACCAAGGAAAGAAGATATTCAAATAAGTTTAACTGAAAATGAAAAAGGAGGCTGGCAACTGATACCACATGATACGGAAGATCATCTCAGGCTGCTATGAACACCTCTATTCACATAAACTAGAAAGTCTACAGGAAATGAATAAATGAAATATACAACTTCCCAAGCTTGAATCAGGAAGAAATAGGAGCCTTACTTAAAAAGACCAATAATGAGTAGCAAGATTGAAGCAATAAAAAAAGGAAGGCAGGCCACCCAGGACCAGAGAGATTCACAGCTGAATTCTAGCAGATATACAAAGAAGTATTACATGTCATACTGAAACTGTTCCATAAGATGAAAAAGGAGGGAATCCTCCTAACTCATTCTATAAAGCCAGTATCATTCTGATACCAAAGTCAGGAAAGGACACAACAACAAAAGAAAACTACTATTTAATCCAGTGATCCATTCCCAGTCACACACTCAAAGGAAAAAAAGACATTATATCAAAAGATACCTATATTCAAATGTTTATCACAGCACAATTTGTACTTGTAAAGATATTCAATCAACCAAGTTTCCCATCACCTGGTAAGTGGGTAGGAAATGTGGTGCGTACACACAGACACACCATGGAATACTACTTGGCCATACAAAAGGAATGAAATAACCTCTTTCTCAGCAACTTTACAGAACTGGAGGTGATTTTATCTTAAGGGAAGAATCTCAGGAGTGGAAACACAAATATTGCATGTTCTCACAAGTGGGGGCTAAATGATGAGCATACGTGGTCATAGAGTATGCTGGAGAGTATGCTGATAAAGACACTGGAGACTCAGAAGGGGGAAACTTAACATGGGTGAGAGATCAAAATCACCTATCAGGTCACATTTGGTACACGTTTGGGTGACAGATACACTGCAAGTCTGAACTTTACACTATACAATTCATCCATGTAACAACAACAACAACAGAAAAAAAAAACACTTATACCCACGAAGTCTCTCGAAATTTGAAAAAAAAAAAAAAAGTGCAAACTGAATGGAAGTGGAGAACTTTATCCTAAGTTAAGTATCCCAGGAATGAAGAAATAAATCCCATGTGTTCTCACTACTAAATGGGAGCTAGACAACAGGTGGGTGTACGTGGTCATAAAGTGGTGTAAAGGACATTGGAAGCTAAGAAAGGGGGGCAGTGGAGGGAACGGAGGGATAAAAACCTACCCATGGAGTATAATAGACAGTACTCTGGTGGTGGGTACATGAATAGCCATGATTTCAGCATTATTCATCTATGCAACAAAAACTCCTGTACCCCATTACCATTTTGAGAAAGAAAAACAGGCTATGGGCCTGGAATCTGAGGATTAGCTCATAAAAAGCAATCGCAAATCTAAAATGAAATGCTTGAATGAAAATATATCATCTAAGAAATTATAGTGTGACATTACATAATGAAAGAAGATTTGAGGAATTGAAAAACAAATTTGAATAGTAAAATGGTTTTCTGTGTTACTTTAATCAGGACAAAGGACACCCAACTAATGTCTGTTTCCTAGTTTTTGGGGTTATAACCCTAGAAAAAGAAGAGTACATTGTGCTATCATAGCTAATTATACTATTCCTTAATTAGTTTGTTTCTCATATTATTACTTCTCTCCCTAGGCATAACTTACAGGCAATTGGAGTCTCCTATTGGAAAAGAGCATCTTACCCAGTTTAATTAGATCACTCAGTCAGCTTAACAGGGGGCAGATCTTCCAATCTGTATTTGGGTGGGTGGTACATAAAAGGCACGTTAGAATTTTATTTCTGACCATAAATAATCGGCCATTTGTTGAAAAGCTACTCTCTTACTTTTGGTTCAGTGGCTCCACAAACTGCACCCCTTGAGGAATGAGTAAAATAAACTCTTTACACTGAGACTCTAGGTGAGGCTGGGAATCAGACTGCAGGTGAAGAAAGCACCTTCTGTAAGCAATAGCCAGCATCGGTCCATCAATCACTGCTCCTGCACAAGGATGTTGAACTAAACGCAATAGTGCCTTCCACTCCAGGAAGAAGGTTAGGACTACATCGGACAACGTGATATTCCCTAAGGTCTCCATGTTTCTCCTCACAGCTTTCTTTACTGAGTTTACCATCAAAATGTTGCTTGTTTTTTTCCCCCAATTCTTGGGTTAACTACCTGCTGAAGAGTATGTCTTTTTATACGTCCAAAAACTGTTTTCCTTCACCTTCATCTCTTGGTTTACTCGGAAGGGAAAACTTCCTTCTTTATTTTGATTTTAACCGTAGTCTCCACGAGCCTTCTGGATTCTCTGTGGTATCCTTGAAGAAACTCAATGTAAATCCCATATCACAAGCTGACTTCACCACTTGGCCTCTGATGAAATACTTGAGCACAATGCCCTAACTCTCCCATTTGGGGACTGAAGTAAGTGTATGAATTACTGCTTGCCAGCGGATTCATTATGGGCAAATTTGCTGTGACTTGAGCTCTAAGGAGCAGAATATTTCAAATCATAACTGCAGATAATTAGAGAATAGTGGAAAGTAGACACAGGATATTTATAAGATGCTGTTGCATTTCACAAATTCCACTAAAATAGATTATCTAGAAATTTTCTTTAGGCAGAAATTTATTGAATTACATGATACATCTAGTTCTGTCATGCGAAGAAGAAATTACCAGAGACAGAAACATCTCCTCTTTTGTTTATTTATATCTTTCCCTATCAAAGAAACATATTTCTTTAAATTTTGGGCTCCAATCTAGTCTATTATGCCTCAAGAAGAACGTTTCTACATGTATTTGAAAGAAGACTATGATAGATTTCATGCCCAAGGCTTCTAACCTTCTTTATTTCTTTGGTCCATTTGTTAATATATATTGGGTTCTTGACATTACCTAATAGGGATGAGGTGGTCATTATTAATGAGATGCAATCACTACTCTAAAGAGGTTTAATATCAATGGTCTCTTTCTTATAGGGCTATAATAAAAATCTAGTACAATCATAAATTCTATGACCTAGAACATCCCATATTAAAGTTGAAAATGTTATTAAGTGCCTACTAGGGAAGAATTTGTTTTTTCAAAAAATGAAATTTCCTTCCCAGTAATTTGACATTAAAATGCTACTCAATATGTGTTTACAATTATGATTCAATAAATTTATAATGAACTTTAAATATAATTATGCTCAGGCACAGACTATAGAAGTCACAAAGGTGACTTGTCTGGTTTCTGGCCTCAAAGATCTCCTATATTTTCTAAACATGTGAGGTTTTCCCATTTTAATTGGCACATTCATTGTACGTGTTTATAGAATACAGAATAATATTTTGTACACGTACACAATATAAAATGATCAAATTAGGGTAATTAGGCTCAGCGCCTGTGGCTCAACGGGCTAAGGCGCCAGCCACATACTCTTGAGCTGGTGGGTTCGAATCCAGCCCGGGCCCGCCAAACAACAATGGTGGCTGCAACCTAAAAATGGCCGGGCGTTGTGACAGGCGCCTGTAGTCCCAGCCACTTGGGAGGCAGAGGCAGGAGACTCGCTTGAGCTCAGGAATTGGAGGTTGCTGTGAGCTGTGATGCCAACACAGCTTGAGGCTCTGTCTCAAAAAAAAAAAAATTATTAGGGTAATTAGCATATCTATTCCCTCATACATACATCGTTGTGTTGTGAACAATCAAAATCCTCTTTTCTAGCTTTCTGAAAAAAATATATAAAATTATCGTAAACCAAATTCACTGTACAGCGCCACAGAACACCAGGATTCTTCTCTCTCATATGGCTCTAATTTGTATCCTTCAACCAGCCTCTCCCTACCCTCTCATTTCTCCCATGCTTCTGAGCCTCAAATGGCTACAATTCTACTCTTTACTTCTAGATCAATTTTAAATACTGATTTTAGCTGAAATGAAGATGTGAGAAATTTTATGGTTTTAGAGATTCCAACTGATTCAATACCAGATGGAAGATTTATAATACTAGAAAGGATAAGGATGTCATAGAGAAAGAAACACATTAGAACTTTCTAGACTCTTCCTGAATAGAGGCATAACTTGACAATATTGTGGGTTTGGTTGCAGGCCACCTCAAGTGACTTAGAGCAAGTCACAAGAACTTTTTGGTTTCCCAGGGCACATGAAAGTTACATTTACATTATGCTGAAGTCTACTAAGTGGGCAATAACAATATATCTAAAAAATAATCTGTATCTTTTAGTTTAAAAATATTTTGTGGCGAAAATATGCTAATGATTATCTGAGCATTCAGAGAACTATAATTACATTGTATGTGTAGAATCTGGCCTCAATGCTGATAAGTGCTGACCAATCAGAGCAGTGGTTGCTGAAGGTGGAAAGGTGGACTGTGGAAACTTTTTTTTCCTTTTTTTTTTAGTTAGAGTCTCACTATGTTGCCCTCGGTAGAGTGCTGTGGCATCACAGCTCACAGCAACCTCAAACTCTTGGGCTTAAGCTATTCTCTTGCTTCAGCCTGTAACTGGGAGTACAGGCACCCACCACAAAGCCCAGCTATTTTTTGGTTGCAGTTGTCATTGTTTAGCAGGCCGGGACTGGGCTAGAAACCACCAGCTTCAGTGTATGTTGCTGATACCCTACTCACTGAGCTACAAGCACCAGCCAGACTGTGGAAATTTCTTAAAATAACACAATGAATTTTGCTCAGTTATTGACTCTTCCTTTCACAAATGGTTTCTCTGTCGCATGCGATGCTGTTCAATAGTATTTCACCCACAGTGGAGTTACATTGGAGTTGATCTTCCCAAACCCTACTGCTGCTTTATCAACTATTCTAAATGCTTTGTTGTCATTTCAATAATTTTCACAGCATCTTTGTCAAGAGTAGATTCAATCTCTAGAACCCACTTTTTTCACTTATCCACGAGAAGCAGCTCTTCATTCATTCAAGTCTGATGATGAGATTGAAGCAAGCTGACCCTATCTTGACTAATACAATGTCCCAAAACAACTGTATTTTTTTTTAATCGTAAGCATACGTGTATTACCCCTTTGAACATCATATTTTCCATCAGTCATACTAAAGGCTGAACTTTTCATCATTCTTTTTTCATTCTCCCCATTCAGCCTCTAGGTCTTCCATGTTTTGAACATTCCATTATTTATGTCTTTGACAGGTCTCTTGACTTTCATATACTTCCAGGTCAAATAGAGAAATAACTGAATCTTGTCTTCTGCCTCTAGATAAAAGACACTCATGTTGAACAGTGAGGCATCTCATAGCTCTAGGATTTGTGATGTGGCAGCTTCTTCTTGCCCAACATAAGCATCCCTCTGCCTGACCATCAGGATTTTCGATTCCAGCATAACCCCTGTAGTTCTCAGCACACACTCTTACTTTCACAGCTCCTCATATGTGCCGCTCTGAGTGAGTGGAGAACCTACAGTCTTCTGAGCTCACAGTCCTTTTATAAGCACCAAAGGAACAAGAAACACTTCATCTTTCTCAGCTACACCCCTTTTAATAAAATGATTTGTTCCACAAAATTTGGACTCAGTCAAAAGGCTGAACTTCAGCATCTAGAAGACCACATTTGCCTTAAGGCCCCAGGTTCCCCAGTACAGCTTGTTCTCTGTCTTCTGCATTCCCTAGCTTTTAAAGTAAAATCCAAATTGTTTCTTTCCATGAAGTCTCTCCTCTTTCCTCTAAACTCATCCATCTCCCCTTCCCCAGAAAGCTTTTCCATGAAGTAGTAGTGCCTAATAACCTGATTTCTACTACTTCTCTTGTTTTGTCTCTGTTATCACAGACTCTTTGAAGGGAGTACTCAAGCTTCACATTGCTTTTAAATCTGTACAGTATTTAGCTCAAGGAAGACCCAAAGCAACTACTCAATATTTGTTTCCGGCTTAAACCGTAGACTCTCATAGGAAAATGAGTTTCTTCCATGGAAATGTTATGATTTGTAACAACCTCCCTCCTTTTTATTAAAGGTCTCTAACCTTGGAGTTCTCCACCAAGAAAGCCAGCTGAGAGATCAGTGATTTGTTCGTGAAAAAAGGAATTGCACAATGGGTATACTGGAAATCTCTGTCTTCTGCACAGCTTTGCTGAGCAGAACCTAAAACTGCTCTTGAAAAATAAAAGACTATTTTTTTAATTGGATGTTAAGTGGTATTTTTCCAAACCTTTGAGCTGAATGGATGGATAGTCCCAACATTCTTTATAGCACTTGTTTGTTTCTTACTATTTGCTTTCAGAAATGAGTTTAATTCTTACCTAATTACATATGTCAGGCAAACTTTAAGAGCATTGTCAGATTAGTTCCATAAATTAACCTGGTTTGCTCAGTTACTGTACAGATGTGTTATGATGATAATATAGATAACGTAGGTGGTTTTATTTGCACTGCTTCCATTGCTTTTTTCTAAAGCTATGTTGAATATAATTGGCATTTTTCTATGCTCAAAAAAAAGAAAAGATTCTTTTCCACGACATGTCTTCCAATTATGTTTGTTAATTATCATAGCTTTAGTTTGTTTTAAATGCTTCTCAATAAAGGTTTCATAGTAATTAAATTCCACTGACTTACTTTTCACTTCTCTGGTCTGTAACCCATTTCATCTCCTAAATTCATAATCAGTAATTAAACAGATAAATAAGAAAAAAAATATGAAAACTAAGGGTCTGGATAACTCATATACTGGATCACCTCTCAGATATCTAAGGGATAATTGCAGTGCAATCACGAAGAACACTCTCTAAATGCAATTATACCACTACCAGATACCACTTTTCCGTCCTCATTAGTACTCACTAGTCCTTTGTAGAAACATGATGTAGAATTTTATATTTGAAGCTTTTTTAAAAATCTATTCCCTAATGAGATTCAATAGGTTGTTGCCATTTCTCTAAAATACTTTTCAAACTTTAGGTGTGCCACTAATGAAGAGTGCTTCTTTGACTTAAAAATATAAGCCCAAATCTATTGCTTAAAGCAATCGTTCTTAGACAACTGACTCCATCTTAGTTACAATTACTACTGAGCTTTTTAAAAAACTAATTTATTTATCAAATATTTTTGAACCCCAAGTACCTAATAATAGGAGTAAATAAGATTCATGTAGTCCTCCTCAGCCATGTGAAATTCTTCCAAAGCTGTGAAGTCCAACATGACAGCCACCAGCCACCTGTGACTGTTGGGTACTTGAAATATGCCTTGTCCAAACTGAAATGTGTTGTAAGCAAAAATACATACCAGAATTTGAAAAATTGCTATGAAAAATATAAAATATCTCATTTTAATTCATTGCATCCTACACTGACAATATTTTGGATATGCTGATTACATAAAACATAGTCTTAAAATTAATTTTTTCTTTTTGCTTCTTTAATGTGGCAGCTAGAAAATTAAGATGTCAATAGCTACACATTATCCATGGGGGATATATTACCAAGACCCCCAGTGGATACGTGAAACCACCAGAAGTACCAAACCTTATATATGTCATATTTTTTCCAATATATTACACACCTATGATAAAATTTAATTTATAAATAAGGCACAGTAAGAGATTAACAATAATAATAAAATAAAATAATTATGGTATATAGTAATAAAAAGTTATTTGAATATGGTCCCTCTCTCAAAATATCTTACTGTAGTGCACTGTGGGTAAACAAAACCAGGCAAAGTGAACCCACAAGGGAGGGGGCTCTACTTAATATGAGTGATTTGGATTGGTCCCTCACATTATATTTTTATTGAATATATCTCTCTGAAATCTCCAAAGTGACAGGCCATTAAATAAACATTTACGACCAAAGGGAATGAGGATTTAGATAAGGAAAATATAAAAGCCTAGAGTCATGGTCAGATATCAAGGTCCTTTTGGTGACCAGATTCATATCCAAGGAGTCCGAGATTGAATGGCTACTTTGGCTAATTTAAAAGATTCCTCTTTTGCTATCCCCTGGCACACTGCCTATACTATTTTAGCACTTAGGACATTGTATTTCAAGTATGTCAATTCAATAACAGACACATATTGAGCTAAACACGTTCTCAGTTTGGTTTCCTTAGTACATGCCAATGTTTCTAACACGTAGTGAGTGTGCATTAAATGATGGAAAATGCCCTCTTGTAAACTATGAGCTAAAGCCAACAACCTGGATGTCTTTGCATACAAGTAATAATCCTGCCAGTCACCATGGCATGCTGCCCTCTCTGCTGAGGAACCAAGATATTTTGTTATTCACGCCCTGCAGATGTCCAGGCTGGTGGAATTGATGTTTTATGATATTGTCAACATCTGATGATCAACTGCTTCCTCAATCCTGGCACGTGGAAACTGCTTGCCACATAATATGAAACACGGCAGGACAGAGGTGTGCTAGAAGTTACGTACCTGTTGACAGATCCAGCTTCACATCCATAAAGGAAACTGGACTGTGCTCCTGAGTGGGAGACTTTCATTTCAGTCTGAGGTTTGATGTATCTTTGACTGACAGACTACCAGGTAATGTGTGGGTTTCTGGAATGTGGTATGTCCTTGCCTGATATTGTATCACCTGTGTGCTACTGAGTGGAAAAAAAAAAAAAAAAATCACTGCAGTTTGTCTGTATTTTGGAAACTCCAAGTCTGTCTGGAAGAAGTTTTCCTAAGGCATTTTTCCTCCCAAGCTTATGCGTAGTACTCTGCCAGTTTTGTAGAAGGAATTATGACCCTCTTCAAATACTCCTAGGGAGACCCCTAAAAAGCAGTGAGGAATGAAAACAGCTTCAGTGGGATGACCTCAAAGTGTCTAATGGAGTTCCTCAGGCTTTACTAGTCAGGTACGGAAATAATTTCATTTTTTTAATGAAAGTTGATACAACTTCATTTTTTAATGAAGTTGGTCCCTAAAAACAAAAATGTACATCAATAACCAGCTTCAATAATTTAATCATTGAATTGACAAAATCTATTGACTATTTTGTGTCAAATAATGCCCCATCAATGATTAAAGTAATCCAATAACATTATTTATGCTGGCCTCACACTTTGAAAATACCAAAATGCATATAAAGTATATAAAATGTTTTTTTTTTTTTTTTAAAGAGACAGAGTCTCACTTTGTCACCCTTGGTAGAGTGCCGTGGCTTCATGGCTCACAGCAACCTCCAGCTCCTGGGCTTAGGCCATTCTCTTGTCTCAGCCTCCCAAATAACTGGGACTACAGGTGCCCACCACAACGCCCGGCTATTTTTTTTTTTTGTCGCAGTTTGGCCAAGGCTGGGTTTGAACCTGCCACCCTTGGTATATGGGGCCAGTGCCCTACTCACTTAAATATGTGTTTTGCTTTTATTGCAACTTTGGAAGTGAGAACCATGTAATCTAAAAATTTATACCTTCATATTATTTGAAATTTAAAAAAAAAAAAAGCCAAGATAAATTTAAAAATTAGAAATTTAAGACTCATGTAACAAAGTAACTTTGTAATCTTCGGAGTTGCCAGGGTTCAGAGATGAAAGTGAGCCAGGTGAAATAGAGTACCCCCCAGAAGACTTTATTTTGCCTCAGGGGCATCTTTATGGAATTTCAAGGCCTTACGTCCTTTCAAATATTATTAACAAACAATAGTTCCACATTCAGAATTCAGCAGAAATGTTTCTGCTTCTTGCAGTATAGCAGACAAGTTATACCAAGTGGCCTTCGTTTATGTAGCATTTAGGTACTAAATAAACTCCAACAAATACAAAACTAAATGATTGCTGAACAGTGGCAAATATGGAACAGAGAAAGCAGACTTAGGAATGCTTTTGAAGCCTATATTTAAGGTTCTTCACTTGACATGGACAGATAATTAAGAAGCTGTCATCAAACTCCACCGTTCTAATCTCTTTTGAGAAGTTCAAATATCTGGAAGTATTCCCTAAGCTATAATGCATGCAATTCCAGGGACTCATGGTGGATCCTGCTGTCTGCAAGACTCCCAGTCCTGGTTGCACTTCGACAGACATTGGTACCATTAGACTAAAATTCCATGATGGTACAAATTTTACCAATGCACACTTTTCATCATGTTGTTGGTTTTCATATTTTGAAATTGTTGTTAGTTTCTTTTTGTCTTTTTTCTTTGATAATAGTAAGGTTTGTCTTTATTCCCTGACACCATGACCACACTTCTAAGAACTACTTCATTGGGTACAAATGTTGTATCACTTTATTTTAAACTAAGTTCTTATTTTCTAGTATATTGTGACACATACTTTAAAAATCTTACCTTTTTTAATTGACGAATGAAAAATGTAACATTTATGATGTATAATGTGATTTTCTTGCTATTTGCATGCATTGTGGAATGATTAAAACAAGCTAATGAGCATATCCATCACTTTGTACGCTTAATTTTTGTGACATGAGTATTTAAAATCCACTCTCTTACTAAATTCCAACTGTTCCATATATTATCAGGAGATACACTCACCATGCTGCAAAATAGCTCTCCAGAACTTACTGCTCCTATAGAACTGAAACTTTCTATCCTTTGACAATCATCTCCTTTTACCTCCTGTCCCCTGTCCTTTTTTCTGGTAAATTACCATCCTACTTTCTGCTTCTATGAGTTTGAAGTTTTTAGATTCCATATATAAGTGGGATCATTCGTGAAGTTTCCTGAAAAATTTAAAAACAGAACTATCGTATGATCCAATTCCACCTTGAGTATATAACCAAAAGGTATGAAATCAGTGTGTTGAAGAGATATCTGTGCTCCCATGCTCACCACAGCATTATTCACAAGAGCCAAGGTATGGAATCCATCTAAGTTTCCGCAATGGAAGATGAATAAGGAAAATGTGATATATATGCACAGTGGAATGCTATTCAGCCTTTAAACAGAAGGAAATACTGTCCTTATGACAACGTGGATAGACCTGGAGGACATTGTGCTAAGTGAAATCAGCCAGGCACAGAACAACAATTTTACATTTGAATTATTACCTACCTTCGTCCTTTGTTAAAATTATAAGACATCTTACGAAAATTATATGGCAGCTACCCTTTGATCTGAAAACACTGCAAACACAAACTCACAGACACACCCACACTCACACATGCAGTTTACAAAACAATTAGATTTAATTAATCTTAAGAACAAGTAGTGTGATATTTCATTTTTTGCAGCAACTCATGTATAAAGCTTGATTATGCAAAATAATGTTTCTTTTAGCTGGAAATGGGTAGATAAAGGAGAATTGGTGACAACAGAGAAAATAATATATTTTTGCACAAACAAGAAGAATGCGAGATGGGATGAGATGAGACACAAGATTTGTACAAGATTGGAAGCTTTAATTTGGATAAATCTATGCTTCTATTTGAGAAGCAAATATATGTAGACAGAAGGACAGTGAGCCAAAACCTTAAAAAGAAGAGCTTTGAAGATAGACAACACAAAACTATATTCTAATTCTGGAACCACCACATATATAGACTTGATGGCCCCACGGTTCACATCCATTTATAAGTTTGGGAATCTCAAACCTATCTGGGAGTGTTATTTTAAATAATAAATGACATAGAGGTGTTCCTGTTATAACTGGTGCCAAAATATTACCAAACACACCCCAAGCCATAACCCACTTACTGACACATATACACACATCACAGCTATTTTCATTTACATTAGATCATCTAACCTGCTTTGAAAAGTAGAGAGGTAAAAAACATAAAAACCTTAAAAATTATAAACAACCAAGTTAAGAATCATCTGGCATGATAGAAGAGTTAAACGTGCACTCTACCTGTAGCCTTTTAATACTTGGTCCTCTTTCTCATGACCCAGTGTGAGGTGGGAGAGTTGTTCTGAGTGGAAATGGTGGGAAATGGAGAAATCAAGCCAAGAAAGACAGAGAGGCAAAGACAGGAGACCAGAGATAAGATAGCATCAGGAGGACTGACGCAGCTGATGGCTACAGCCAGCACCTGAACCACAGAAACAGCTTTATTTATACAGTATCTTAACAAGGTTGCATAAATCCTAACACATGGGGTAGAGGTCATCCTAAAAGAGGAAAAACTGTACTTGCTGATAACAAGGAAAGTATGCATGGGTTTAGTGACTTCTGGCAGGTGGAAAGAATGTTGTTAAAGGAGAAGTGGTTGGGGGTCACTCCCTGAGTGTTTCCCCAGGCAGCCCACTCCCCACGCTTCTTCTTGGAGCAGTGATTTTCAACCAGTGTGCTGCGGCACACCAATGTGCCATGAGAGGATCTTAGGTGTGCTACAACAAGTTTTAAAGCCCTTCAGTTAAAATACTTTTGAAAGAAGTTCAAAGCACAGTAAGTTAGTGCTTTTTTTATTTTTTGATCTACATAGTTTAAGTATGCAGCAGAAGCTTAACTATAGGTTCAAATGTGCTCTGAGATTACAAAAAAAAAAAAGCTTGAAAATCAGTTATCTGGTCTTGCATTTACTATACTAGCAGCTCTCAGAAAACAATAGAGAAATTAATGCTTAATTGCAATAGGGTAAGACCAATTCCTGTTGATGCTATTTACCTTCAAAATTGGTGATGATAATACGTCTCTAATCTTTCCAGCCTGGAACACAACAAAGAAAAGATGGAACTAAGTTATTTGTTAATTGCATTCCCAGTTTCAGACCTCATGAATAAGACAGTCTTAGAGAATACACAGAACACAAGTTCTTCCCATCTCTAATAGATAATAGATGAGTTGAGACTGTAGAGACATCTATAGCAATAAAGCTCAATTATTCATTTTCAGTATTATTTGTTAAAATGGTCCTGTGTGTGAAGGCACTAGAATTTCTAGAGTCTACCTTGTAAAAGCCACACGCTAAACCAAAATAAAAGCTTCCACTTTTTGTCCAAGATAAAATTGTCTGTACCTAGAAGAAAACGTGGAGTCTGTTATTCAGTTCAATTACACAGGTAACTGAATATTACTTATTACTCTTATTGCTTCAAAGCAATTTAAAATTCTCAGAATTGAAAGTTAACCCTTTTTGCATAGCTAGATTTCCATGTTTTAAAGCAAGATTTGTCTTTGACTTCCGTAATACCAGTTTACCTTAAATTCTCTAGAAACACCTTAGAAACAACAATCCCCAAGTCTCTATTTCCCTGTCACTGATTTGTTTTTGAAGTGCTCATTGAACAACAGACCCTACTCAAGGAAACAATGGTGCTCTTAGCTTTCCTTCCTCACTTAGTTGAGTTACATACCAAAAGGAAACCATTGCCACAGAAGACCTCCATTCTTCTGGGGCACAAAATCACCAAGATGTTAGGTACTTGGGAAGAGTGTAAAAACTTTAATGGGTATTGTTCGGTGTTCAACATTCTAATTAGTTTAGTCAATTAATTAAGGGAATAAGACCAACCTAGTATAGCTAATATAACTATATTAATTTGGATGTCAGTTAGCTATTTCGTTATCACAAGCAGTCAGTGCAGTCAGTCCCAAGTTGTGCAGAAGTGCAGGTAGGATGGTATAAGATCTCATGGAGTGGGCGGCGCCTGTGGCTCAAAGGAGTAGGGCACTGACCCCATATGCTGGAGGTGGTGGGTTCAAACCCAGCCCTGGCCAAAAACAGAAAAAAAAAAAAAAAATCTCATGGAGCCCAAAGTTGTTTTAGGAAAAATAGTTCAATTCCTCTACCGATGGTTAGTCTCAGGTGCTGTCTGAGAGTTTGTCCTTCACAGACGAACAGACCCAAAAGCACTGCAGAGCTCATCCCTTCATTTTACAGATGAGAATGCAAGTCTGGAGAGGAGAGTGGCAAGTTGATATAAGGTCAGAAACCATGTACATATCAAATATCAAAAAGAGTAAACAGCAGGACAAACATAGACCTGATAAGTTAGACACAAATAAAAGAATTCAACTCTCCATATTGGAACAATTAAGTTTTATCAAGTCTGAGTGTAAAAAGGCACAAATTTCAGTGTGAGAAGGGGGATAAAGTTCCAGGTCAGCAAACCACAATTTTATAACCTTTGTGCAAGTGACTATAGCTTTCAAAGTCAGAATCCTAATTTTTTTGATTGAGAACAATATTTCCATCTAACATGGATGCCATGGGGATTAGATCATATACAAAAACACCTAACGGAGTATCTTAGTGAGAGCATACTTCTTTTTCCATCTTTTCTTCTATTTATTAATTGATTTGCTTTGTGGCTAGAATATTACCTAAGGTGATAGATGCCTGAAATTCAACAATAAACAACTATTATGAAAGGTTTTGAATATTATATTTAGTCTACCTATAGGAAAAAATTTTGATGAATATGCATTAAGTTCCTAACAGTAATTTCCTTTATGTGGTAGGCAGGCAGAAGATGGTGTCCTAGCTCATTCAGGCTGCTGTAACAAAATTCAGTACACTGGGTGGCTTATCAACAGATTTTCTTTCTCACAGTTCTGGAGGCCAGAAAGTCTAAGATGAAGGCACCAGCACATTTGTTATCTGCTGGTAAGGGTTTGCTTTCTAGTCCACAGATGGTGCATTCTACCTGTGTCCCTACAGGATGGAAGAGGCAAGGCAACTTCCTTGGGCTTTTATAAGGGCACCTTTTCAAAGTCCCCACTTCTGACACCATCGCTCTGCAGTTAGGAGTTCTTCCTATGAATTTTAGGAGGACACAAACATTTCACACCATGCAAAGAGTTTTTAACTTTTGAAAGCCCATATATATCTAACATCTCCAGTATTTTATAATGTGCCTTTAGTACCTTAGCGATAAATAAGAAAGGTAAGATAAAGAGGAGAATTATCAGCTACATATGTAAAACCCTTTTTCTACATTTACTGTACTAGGTGTGTTAATCCTGCTGACCATTACCCTTAGATTTCATGATTTATTTCAGAGAACAACATGGATGTTTTCAATTAACGGAGAGAAGAATCCATGCACAAATACCAATTTGGGCCTTGGCACGTTTTCCACTGTCAATCTTAGTCTGTATCTTTGAAACGTATTTCAACCAAAATTTTTGATTCACTAGCTTTGGGTTTCTTTATACTTGTATTTTCCTGTTTACATGATAGTATGTTCTTTAACTTGTCATATAAATCAAAATTTTCAACACTTATTTGATCCTCAGAGCCATTTCCATTTTTATATTGTGTGCCACAGCCAGACGCTGTGCCTGTGTGATAATCCATTTGGTGCGTCCTGAAGATTACTACTGTCTGGTTCTTTACGATGTAATCTGAAGCTGTGCTTGCTGCTTTTCATAACTACTTCATACACTTGGCATGTATTCAACAGAGGAACCATAAAAACTCCTCGAGTTCATTTTTCCCATAATATGACATTGCATATTTCACATTTGGGCAGCTACCACATTTTCTGCTTATGTCTTACTATGAACTCATTAAACTGGAAGCTCCCTTAGGGTAGGTTTTTGGAATTCTTTCTTTAGTGTCCTTAGAAAATGCACATAAGAAAAAATAGCTGGAATAGAAAAGAAGTTTCTTTCCATATTATAGTTACTGTTCTGTCCCTAACTAATAAGAAAGCCAATTATTTAATTTGTAGACAACCTCTCAAGGCAAGGAATAACCAACTAATATACTTCTTATATATGAAAGCACCCTCCAGTCAGTAACTTTTTTAAAAATTAAAAATGCAGTCTAATATTGTTGAAAAGCATATTCAAAGACCAGCTGCACTATATCTCCCAAGGACCAAAGTAAGTACTGGCCATACGTTCTAATTTTTTAGTTATCATAAGAAACATTTTTATAAAAAAAAAAGATCCTCATTGACCTCTACATCTAAGAATTTTGGCATTTGTAACAGTATTATTTCCACAGGGCTGTACTTTATCTCCTTCCTACATGTATTATAGCAATCTGTTCCACTCCCTCACTCTACCCATGCACAGAAGGGAACATATGGGCTTTATGATGAATATAATGAAAAATTACTGAATCTAAGGAGAATTCACATGTTTCTTGCTATGGTCTGCTTGACTAATGTCATTAGAAACCCAATCCTAAAACTTTTAATGAGCCTTTATGGGAGATTAATGCTCATGAAAACACAATTCCGAGATAAGGATATGTCTGTCCTTAAAAAGATAATGATCATAAGACAGCAACTATAAGATTCAAAGAAAATAAGATCTATAGTCAAAATCTCAGTGGGCATGGAGTGGTGCATTAACTACAATTTAGCAGGGGAAGGACAAAAACAGAGAACTGTTGAGCTTCTTTATATTACTTAGAAACTTTTTAATAAAATATTAAATTCCATTTCCTTTAAAAACATTTCTCTGTGTAAGTGAATGAAAGTCAATCCCTGCATTTCCCATAACTAAATATACTTGGCTGAGCCCCTTAGCAGTTTTTACCCCATGCCTCATGAAGTAGGGCAATATTTTAACAGTCAGGATGAGAGGAATTAATTGTGCTGCTTTTATAAAGCTAAATATTTTTGATACTTTGGAGGTGAGCCTTTGGGTATCCAAACCACAGTCATCTGTCACCAGTTGATAGTCACCTAGGACCAAGCCACAGTCACTCGTCACCAGTCACTAATCCACACATGAGTCACCAGTCACCACCACAAACTCTCTCTGCATCCACCATGTTACTATTTTTAGTCACAAAGGCACAGTCACCTGTTGCTAAGTCAGTTGCCTGTCACTCGGTCATAGTAACAAGTCAGTGAGTCAGTCAACAGTCACTGAGTTACAGTCAGCCAAATCACAGATATCAATTCACTATGGTCTGAATGTTTGTGTCTCAAGGTGATGACATTAGGAGATGGGGCCTTTGGGAGGTGAATAGGTAATGAGGGTCATGAGAGTTCTGAGAGAGAGACTTTGCTCACTTCCACCATGCGATGACATAGCTAGAAGCGACCATCTATTGGGAAGTAGGCCCAAGGGTCAAGTAATAAATTTTTGAGTCTTTTATTATCCACAACCTCTCTACCAGATCATAGTATTGAATCCCAACATGATTCACAGACACTTTCCTTAAGGTCAGAGCAATGACTTACAGACAATGGAAAGAGTCTGCCTTACTGATTTGCTGCAGTCTGCTTGACATCGTGTTACCAGGTTTTGGGAATAATGATCCCTCCCAAAGGGCATGCATAGCAAATTCTCTGAGGCTGAAGTAGCATCCTGGTTTTGGAATGCATGGGATCAAGAGGTCCAGTGGCTACCAAAAAAAAAAACTGTATTATTCCTCAAACCTGAAGATCACTGAATTCCATTCTCCCCATCTATGTCAGAATCCTAGTGCTTACCTGGAACCTGTAGCCAGATCTGTTCTTCCAGGAGATTTAGTTGACCTCACAATTTTTTTTAACGTGATATAGTTTAAAACATTTAAAAATCAGAGAGTTTTTCACAAAACACAAGATAAATGCCTTTCCTTAAAAATAAGCCGCAGGGCAGCACCTGTGGCTCAGCAAGTAGGGCGCTGACCACATATGCCAAAGGTGGCGAAATGCAAAACAAAAAAATAGCCACCGGGCATTGTGGCAGGCACCTGTAGTCCCAGCTACTCCAGAGGCTGAGGCAAGAGAACCGCCTAAGCCCAAGAGTTGGAGGTTGCTGTGAGCTGTGTGATGCCATGGGCGATAAAGTGAGACTCTTATCTCTACCAATAAATAAATAAATAAATAAGCCTCAATAGCAAGAAACAAAAGCACTAACAAACCAAACCAAAGCTGGCTGTGGCTAAGCAGGGACTGTCCCAACTTGAAGATCCACATGCTATCTCTTTTGCTGAAGCTCTGCCCTGGCCCTCCCTGATCCACTGACTATGTTACCTTCCTGGTCTTGGAAAGCAGTTTACCCTGAAAACTCAGGAAAAGAGAACACAAACACTACCAAAAGATTAAAAGTAGCCAGAGAACCTGTCACTCTTCCATGAGTACAAATTTAGGTCACTGAGTTAAGAGTATCTCTTCACCATCAGGAGAAGTTGGTTTACCTTAGCCAATCTTGACAATTTAAGACAAAGCTTACAATTTAAGACAAAACTTCAGTCCAGTCTTCTCAGTGACTCTGAGGGGAGGCATCTCCCCTGCAGAAACTCTCCCTGCCTGCTTGTTGACTTAGGCTCGGAACCAATCACCAAAGATAATGCAACTGTGTCAAGCCTGCTCTCTTAGAGGAGATAATCCCAACTTGAATCATGCTAAGATCCCAACTTGTATCACACCAGGATGCCACAATGAAACAACCAAGGTGGTCCAGTGTTCAGCAGGTTTTGCCAGAGTCAAATACATGAAGTGTCAGGATATCATCAAATATGAATAAAAGGTAGAGAGAAAATCCAACCCCCTTAAAACTAACAATATGGAAAATGTGTGTGTGTGTACTGACTGAACAGAATTTGACATACTAGAGGCAATAATGGGGAACTGGGCGACCAATCTGGTCATTTTATCTGGCAGTGACAAATCTCCAGGTGAACCATAGGACAGATGTGGCCAAGTTTCATGGATAGCATGCTCTTCTAAGCCACAAGCTAAACATTTCTATCCAGCTGCCTGTAAAAAGTCTTAGCATTCGTAGTGAGTAAGAGTAAATGATAATTTGATTGATTTCAATTCATCCATGGTATGAAGCCCCAGAATATTGTTTTAGGCAATGTAAACAAAAGATGCCTCTGCTTTTAAATTATTCTTTTCTATGCGTGGACTCTTTTGTTTACTGATAACTTGTTCTCAATTTTCTATTTTACATGTAAATTTTATTGAACTATGTGATGGTTTTAACATATTTCAATAGTTTTTTAAAAGCTTATCTACAAAAGAAAAATCAGAAGACACATTTGGCTACATCCCCAGAAATGAAGTAGTGCTACCAAATAGTACTTAAGTACATCACCACCACCCCCACATCAGCTTCCCTCTAATGTACAAGTGACATCTACATTAGGTAATTCTAGGAATGAGATGCCTACATCGCCATGTAACTTTGAGTATAATTAATTCTGTCTTTTTATGAGCAAAATATGTGGAACATTTTACTTTAAAACAAAGATTTACCATACTTGTGATGGGCAAATATGTGAATGCATCTTCATCAGAATGCCTGAATCTCTTTTCCTCTCATTCATCTTAGATATCAAGACGATCATAAAATTGCCTTTAAGTAGTTGCAGATTCTTCACCTAATCTTCTCTTCCACCATTTTCCAATCAAATTACCATTTGCTCCTTTCTTCACATATCTACTCAATGCATAATTTTTATTTTTTATTTTTTTCAAGAATGCATTTAGCACACACTTGATATCAACATGATAATAGAAGCTGGGTATATAAAGAAAAGTGTAACACTATATTTTCCTCAAAAAACTTATAATCTAGTAGAATATACATTTATTTTAAAAGATTTATTGCATTTACTTATTTTCTCAACTACTAATAACCAAGTACCTAATACATATCTCATATTGTGCTATGGGTAAAATGAAAAATCACTGTTTATGATAGCATACTGTTTACAATCTAGTGGTGGGGGGAAATAGACCACAAATGCATAAAGATAACACATAATTGAAATACAATAAGTTTTATGTAGATAAATAGGATGGCCTAAAGAAAATAGAGTAAAGGATTTGCTCACAGATGGAAATTAAAGGAGTTCAAGAGACTGGGAACTTGAGGTTGCAGTGACCTATTCTGATGCCATTGCACTCCAACTTAGGTGACAGAGTGAGACTCTATTTCAAAAAAAAGAAGAATCAGAGTAGGAAAAGAAAAAGAAAAGACAGACAAATCAAAAGAAAAGCAGGAAAGCCAAGAAAGGAGAGATTTCTGTGGAAAGGAAGGTGAATTCTGGCAAACAATAATTTTGCATAACTAAGGAGCATTTTTTCACGTGCCTACCTGGGCTGTGGTTTGGAGAGTGTAGTGGAAGACTTCTCAGAGAAGTTTACCCCTTATTGGATCTTAATGGATCCATTATTTTGGAGGTGTACCAAAATTCAAAGTGTAGAAGACATGCTATATTTCCAGCAAAGGCGATAGATCCACGAAAGAATATCAGTATAAAAGGATATGATACATTTAGTTAATGGAAAAACTTCTCTACAGAGCTGGGACATAAGTTCTGCACTGAGGCACTATCTGAAAAAGTGGCAATAGATGAGGAACAGTCTTGCATTTCATGGTTAGGAGTCTGAACTTTATGTGCTAGCAAATTGAAGGATTTTATTTTACATGGAAAAATGATGTGACCAGATGTGTATTTGAAAAGGTCATTCTGATTATGAAGAAATAATAAGGGTGAAAATTTTGGAAGAGAAAAAAGGACACTACAAAGGTAACCTAGTAACTGTAAGTAGAGTGTACATAATCTGAGGGTGATCCACCAGAGTAATTCAGATATCAACTTATGAAGTTCAGAGTTATGGTGGTGGCAATTGAACTAGAAAGGAATAAAAGAAAAATGGATGCAATAATGAAATACGCCTACAGAGTTGATAACTGATAATCAAGAAAAATTACAGGAAAGGCAGTGTAAAATGGCTGTGGGGTTTATGATGAGACCCTATTTTTCCAGATTGAAATCTCTTTTTATATAAATGAATCAATATAATGTATTAAGGAGATAGTTACATGTTCAAACTTGTGGTTCAAGAAATAAAAGGAACTTGAAGATTTGTATTTTCAGAACTTTCTCCTAGACGTACACGAGGAACCATGGAATTGCGCAAGAGAAAGAATGTCTAAGCTTTCCTAGGTAGTAACTATAGATGGATACATACAGAGGATTAAATACCAATCTATGGCTATAGCCTAAATTTGGAGGCAGGAGAAACAGGACTTCTAAGGAATACATTGAAACAACATCTGAAAAGAAGAAGACTTAGAACACCAGTGTGCCAGGCGATCCGGAAGACGACTTAGGCACTGTCATGTTTTCATGAGATTGAGTGGACACAGATGTCTTTAGAGAGGGTAATCACAGTAGTAGGTGAGAGTAGAATTCAGTTTGCAAGTAGTTATAGAAATTGGTAATGGGAGAGAAAGAAAACCCTTTTGCCTCTATAATCATTTCCTTCTTTCCACTTGAGAAGGGTAATTTCTTGGGATGATGCTATTTTTCTTGTCCTTATTACCAGAAACCACATAAAATTATCATCTCTTCAGACTTTAAGGGGAGCCATTATTAAAATGAAGACTTATGGAGGAAAAGAAGGATTCTACTTCTCTTTGAGCCTAATTTATGTGCTCTTATACATTAATAAGAAATGTGATTAAGATGAATGCCCAAGAACTAATATTCTGTTTTTCATGATTGCAGGAAGAATGGGGACTAAAGACCCCATTCTTAGTAAAGGAAAGCACCCCCAGAAAAAGAGGAAAATTTAAAAGAAAGCTGAGTGAGAGAAAACAAAGAAAAGTTAGCTAGTTTACATTTAAGGTATCCTAGAATTTTTCTGAAATTCTAGGCTATTGAGGATATAGCTTACAAACACCCCTGGTGAGTCTGTGTGCACTCACTCTGAGGAAAAATGGTCATAGAAGAGGCTCTGACAAGACCTTGAAAGATACTGGGTTGTCTCCTGCCCAGTAAACAGGCAAAGCAGATACCCATTTTGGAGATTTGCAGTTGCCTGGGACAGAGATCAAGGGAGTAGCTCAAGCCCTGAGATATGGGTAGAAGAGCTTATATCCCTTATCACAGAGGAAGATCCTCTGTGGTGGCGATGGGAGGAAAATTCATCCCTCCCACCAATTCCTCAGAGGAGATTAATGCTGGTGGTGTTTTACTCCACAGGGAAATAGCAGAGGTTAACACCTCCCTAGAAATCTGTATGTGTGAGCTCAAGTAGGAGGCTTGAGTCTCCCAATACAAGGCTCAGATTTCAGATTTCCCAAGGCTACCCTTAAAGTTAATAATAATAAAAATAGGAGCTGATATGCTTACTCAGAAACTGCTGGCATCTTTGTTCCCTCCCTCATCTTACCCTCTGCTTCAATAAAAGCAGAGTGGAGCAAACACTAAGTGCCACTACCAGAATCCCACAAATGGGCAATGGACCCCTAGGCTCCCACTTTTAAGTCTATTCTATGTCTCATGTCTCTTTACCATCACTTCCAACTCTATATTTCTTCAGTTGGTCACCACCAGTTCCACAGGTCTTAGCAGACCCTGCCTTGGGGGCAGGACCCCAACACATTATCACTTGTGCAGCATAATGAGCCAGTTCAGAAGCTCTAAATATTCTAGGGAAAGATTTGAGCAATCCTGGAATATCAAGCCAAATATAATCAAAATCCCACTAAAACTCTTAACAGTGGAATAATAAATAACCAGAGGCTGTGAAAGTATACTACTCATTTGTTACTGAGCATATAGTACCTTTTTGTTCTAGAATTTATTTTTGAAATTTTTTATAGTTTCTATTTATCTACTGAAAATTGCTAACGTTTAATTCATTATGATCATGCTTTTCTTTATGTATTTGTTGTGGTTCTCATAACTGTTTTAAAATATATGCTTATTAACTGGAGCATCTGGGTCATTTTATTATTGGTATTTTGATTTCAGCTTACTATGTTGTGGAAACCCCAGATTCTGTTATATTCCTCAGAAAGGTGTTGTTTTTTGATTTGCCTTCACAGGAAGTTTACCTGCTTGAACTCAAATACAATCTCATTCAGTTGGCATCCCAAATCTCAGTTCATATCTTTTGTCCTTAGCTGACCTATTTGGATAAATAAGCCTGAGTATGTCAGAGATCAGCAAGAGGCTTGGACAGAATTCACACAGAACTTGGAGTTCTTCCTTTCTGTGTCCTTTCCAAGATTCCTCTCTTCAATTTTTAGCAGTGTTGATTGTCTTGAACTTAATCTTCTGATTCTTCAGGTTAATACCCTCAAAAATCTCCAAATTGAATGATTTCTAGATTCCTCATTATTCTGTCAGTGATATTGTAAACATAGTAATATTCTGAAGCATACTTTAAATTACCTTGGTTAAATACAATTATTAAGAAAAATCCCATTAATACAAGCACAGTAAGGCTATTATCTCCCTTATTTGGGACAGAATATTTTAATTCATGCCACTTAAGATTGCATTCATGGGCAGCACCCCTATCTCAGTGGGTAGGGCACCAGCCACATACACCAAGTCTAGCAGGTTCAAACCCAGCCCAGGCCAGCTAAAACAACAATGACAACTGCAACAACAAGAAAAAAAAATAGCTAGGAGTTGTGGCAGGTACCTGTAGTCCCAGCTACTTGGGAGCCTGAGGCAAGAGCATCGCTTAAGCCCAAGAGTTTGATGTTGCTGTGAGCTGTGAAGCCATGGCACTCTACCCAGTGCAACAGCTTGAGACTCTGTCTCAAAAAACTCCCCCAAAATTGCACTCATATTTTAGCAGGCATTAGTTTCTTTAGGGCTTTAGATCAATTAAAATCATCAAATTGTTTTTGGTTTTTGTTCATCATAAAGCAAGTTCTCAATTAAGACTTGTCAATTGAAAGAACATCAATGTAAATATCCTCTACTTTGTATATATGCAACTTACTTAGAAATTGACCTAAAATTATCTTTATATAATTTCAATGCTTCTGTTACAGATTCATTCATTCATTCATTCATTCATATTTATTCCTTCAGGAAATACTTATTGAAAACCTCACAAGCATTTGGGAACACAATGGTGAATAGCACTAACAAAATTATTATTCATATGGAATTTATATTGTAATTTGGAATGCTAACTTACACATAAGTAAATACAAAATAATGAGAGATGGGCGGCACCAGTGGCTCATCGAGTAGGGCGCCAGCCCCATATACTGAAGGTGGCGGGTTCAAACTTGGCCTCGGCCAAACTGCAAAACAGAAAAATAGCTGGGCGTTGTGGCGGGCGCCTATAGTCCCAGCTACTCGGGAAGCTGAGGCAAGAGAATCGCCTAAGCTCAGGAGTTGGAGGTTGCTATGAGCTGTGTGATGCCACAGCACTCTACCAAGGGTGATAAAGTGGGACTCTGTCTCTACAAAAAATAAAATAATAATAATGTGAGATAATACATCTACAAAGAAAATAAAACAGAATAACATGGTAATATAGAGCAATGGAGTGATTATAATTTGAATTAAGGATCAGTGGCATCCTATCTGAAGAAGTGGCATTTAAGCTAAAATATATAAATGATGACATGGAGCCTACTGAAACAAGTAGATATCTAAGTATTGCATTTATCATATTAATACTAACTTTTCTCATACCATGGAGTCATCTGCAGATAAGTGTATATCTTTGTCTCACTATCACTTAGAAATGTTGAAAATCACAGAGTCAGAGACAAAGCCAGGTGACAGTTCAATAAATTGTTCCCTTTTTTTAAATAAGCAATAGGATTGCAGTATGATCCCCTGGCTAGACTGTGGTGGATATTCACAGGCACACTTGGACTTTCTGGCCTCCAGTGATCCTCCCTTCTCAGTGTCCCAAGCAGCTGTGACTACAAGAATGTGCCACTATGACCAGCTTAACCCAGTAAATTGTTTTTCTAGTCAGTATGCTCTATGAACTCTATTCGGATATTTTAAGTCCTGAAGTAATAAATCTATTTGGTTTTGATTAATGCAGTCAATGTTTCTCTATCCAGCCATGATTATTATGTCATCAGAGAATTTCTTCGATTAAATTGCTCACTTGTTAAAATATTTTCTCCATTTTTTTCAACCAAAGCAATTCATATTGGTTTGAGTTTTACCTCATTAAATTTCCCTCATTAATCTTTTTTCCTCCCTCTTTTTCCAAATTACAAAGCACATATCCATACAATGAAAGTAGATAAAACATTCCTGGGAGCGGGAACATGGCAAGTATTTATCATTCCCCTTCCCCTGAACTAGCAAGTGTCAAAAACAATGACTTACACACACATGATAGTAGGCAATAAATGTTAAGTTGAATTATTAAATAAAATAATCAAAAAGAAAATACGGAAGATGTTAAATTAAATGGCCATGAAAGAAGAAATTTATCAGATAAAATCAGACATGTGAAAGATTTTAGAAAACTGTCATATCCTGGGCAAATGGAGCATTTTCTACATTAGTAACAGAGATAATATTATCATTCCATAGAAAAAAATTTATAACATCAAATTCCTTGTGGGGAAACATCTATTACATATCTGAATGACAGGTTTTATGTCATGATGAATATCATGCTTCATTGGATGCTATCTAACAAGTATATATCTTTACATATTCACCCATTAAATTCTACTTGTGAAAGAGAAATAATCCTATATAGACCAGAAAGATCCTCTCTCTGAGCCCTATTTAATCATTTCCAGAGAAGAAGGTGCTCACCTGGGAGTACAGAGCTAAGTTTTTTTGTTTTTTTGTTTTTCTGAGACAGATTCTCACTCTGTTGCCCAGGCTAAAGTACTGTGATGTCAGCCTAGGTCACAGCAACCTCAAACTCTTGGGTTCAAGTAACCCCCTTGCATAGCTGGGGCTACAGGGGTCCACTACAACATACAGCCCATTTTTTCTATTTTCACTAGAAATAAGGTCTCACTCCTATTCAGGCTGGGCTCGAACTCCTGAGCTCAAGGGATCCTCGCACTCTGGCCTCCCAGATTCCTAGAATTATAGGCATGAGCCACTGAGCCCAGTCAGGGGTAAGATATTTCTTGATATCAGGTTTTCTGTATCATTTTTGTTACAAATCTTCATAATTAATCTCACGCCATGTTACATCATCCTCTAATTGTTGGTTGTAGAGGTAAACCAGTTAGGAAGAAAATATCTCCATTCTGACTTCAATGTAGCTTTTTCCACTAAATCTTATTTTTAATCCAAGTATAACATGCAAAAATACTACCCTATGAAAGAATATTATCATTAAGTATAACTGTTAAATTTTAGAACTATTTACCTCACATCTGAGAAAAATATCCTAAGTCTAGTTTTGACACAAAGCACAGCACACAATGTAATTTTTCTGTATGCACAGAACATGGAACACTTCATTATGAATTCCAGTAAATTACTAAACATTTACAAACATTTAATGTTTAATATTTACATATTAACTTGATTACCTTTCTACTTTTCTCTATCTCAGACCACACATTCCCTATTCATACGCCTTTATGCAGTGGTTCTCAACCTTCCTAATGCCACGATCCTTTAATACAGTTCCTCATGTTGTGGTGACTCCCAACCATAAAATTATTCTCATTACTGTATTAAAGGGTCATGGCAATAGGAAGGTTGAGAACCACTGTCTTTATGTATCATACTATTTTAATTTTATTAGTATGCCTCAGATCCGAATTTTTTAAATGTTTAGAATTATGGTGTAAAACAGCATAGAGCTCCAACAACAGGTGATTGATAAATGTTGGCTTTCCTGGGAAGATCATGGCACTGTGCTTATATGTTGCTTTCAACCCATGCATCCAAAAGTCATACTCATTTATAAATAAAAAGAATGCATGAATGTTTGTTCAACTCTTATGACAGTTATAGGAGAATAAAAAGCTAACCCCTCAACGACTCATCCTTATATATTCTAAGAAGAAAATATTATATCCATTATAAGACAAACATTATTTTGGTAAATATAAAATAATATTTTGGAAGCACTGAGAATATAATCAATCATGTATAGCCAATAAATAATGATGGAGGATAAGAAAATAAAAGTAATACATTAATAAATGAAATACATTGTTTTGCTTATCATCTCAAAGCTGGGTCTAACAAAAAATAATGATCCAGGAGGAGGAGCCAAGATGGCAGTCTGTAGCCAGCTTTCCGCAGAAGCTCCTGTCCAGAAGGAGAGTTAAAGGACAGAAATTTAGCAAGAAAGCCGATGGTTTGGATCAGAGCCAAAGGAGAAGGTCGAAGAACGCACATCAACCCTGCTGGAGCAACCTATGACCCCAAGGACACAAACAAAAGGTACAGAACACATCGCCAAGTGGACAGGAGTCCCCTCCCCCATGAGAATGGCTCAAAGTATACTCCATACCTCCAACAAAAAAGTGATCAGAGTTCAGATGTCCTCCCACTCTACCCCACGGGAGAGACCCTCTAAAAACTAGACATCCTTCCCCTACTATGGTGCCCTGGCACTCTCCAGCCAGGCATAAAACTGTATAAAACTATACATAACTGTACATAAACTATATATATTCTCTACCTGCAAGTTTAAGTTCCCAGGATTCCCCTCCACTCTCACCGCAAGGTCTGGAGGCCCGTCCCCCATGGAGTTTAGATCTTGGACATTTTCTTGAGGGTTGTGGATGGGGCATGGACTGTTGCTGATCTGTGCTGATTTTCTGGCTCAGAAATGGGGAGAGGAAAGTAAGCTGAGAGGAGGCTGAACTGGAGAGGTGGGCCCCTAAGGCACGGAGCAGCAGCCGCAGGGGTGGGAAAAATGGCAATGGGGCTCGCACCCCTGGGGATGTTTTGAGTAGACACTCCCAGTCTCTCTGGGTGGCTTCTTCGTTGACAGCCACCAGTAGAGCAGAGAGGACCAACAATGGAAGCACAGGCCCTGAGAGTGAAGGGTATATCTGAGGTGGTACAGGCTGGGGTGGCGCACGGGGATTAGAAGACACACGCAGAGACAGCCAACTCCAAGGGCGAGACTGCTTTACACAGCTTCAGACGCACCTGGCCCTCAGGGGACGAAAGCTGAGACAAAGGGCTGGAACTCACAGACTGAGGCAGACTCATTTGCAGCCCAACATCTGATCCACAGGGGAAATTAGCCAGGAGAGAAATAAATTCTGCAAACTTATTCTGTTCTATCAGCAATATCAATCATGGACAGGACTGGAACTGAGTGAATTGCCCCAGCCCCTATCAAACACCCAAGTTGTCAGGCCATACCTCCCCCTGCCAAAGAGTGACAGAGAGTGGTAGAGGATGGCGGCCTGGCTGAGGAGCCACAGACCTCCCTGTGACCCTGGGAGGCGCAAACCTCTGAAGCATCTGCTCATTGGAGCGAACTGGATCACAGCCCTGCAGGGTTACCAGTGACTGGGTGTGATAGAGGAGCAAGTGAGGAAGGAGGCATCAACCATCCCAGACTAATTTACTTGCTGGAGGGGCCCTCCTGAGCTCACAGGGCACCAGAGCAAGTTATACTAGAGCTGCCAGCAGACCCCTGCTATCTAGCTGCCAGAGACTTTTCAAATCTTCCATCTGAAGCTGGCACTGGCTAAGACAATTGATTGGGACCTCATCAACTTGGCCAATAACCCGAGGACTTTCCAAAGTGGTATCCTGGGTGTGTGGTAGTGGGAAGGTTTGATTTTCCTTTTCCAATTGTTGCCTGTGGGGGGCGTGGTGACTTAACTGCTGGTATTTCTCCACAGCTCAGACTTCAACCCAGAGCAACTGATTCTCTAGGGTAAGACAGAGGCCAGCTGAAAATAAGACACAGCCACTTAACCACACGACACCAAGAAGGTCGTCAGTTTCTCAGGCAGTAGCAAAGTATGGGTTCTTGGCAAAACTCTAGGGGAAAAGGTACAGACAGCCATCAGTCCCAGCTTTCAGGCAAAGGACTGGTCAATCACTGCTGCTAAAACCCCCAAGCCAACTTATCCTTATCTACTCATCCAGCCAAATGGTGCAAAATAATCATGGGGTGGAATCAGCAGAAAAGCTCTGGAAATATGAACCAGAGTAGATCAACCCCCCCCCCAAAAGAACAATTTGGCAGACACAAATGACGATCCTATGCATAAACAGATGGCTGAGATGTCAGAAATCGAATTCATAATTTGGATTGCAAATAAGATCAATAAAATAGAGGAAAAGTTGGAATTAGAAATTCAGGGACCATTTAAAAAATTGTCTCAAGAAGTCAAGGAATTCAAAGACCAAATTCCCAAAGATTTTGACACTTGAAACAAGAAGTTGCAGCCCTCAAAGATCTGATAAATACAGTAGAATCCCTCAGCAACAGAATGGAGCAAGCAGAAGAAAGGATTTCTGACATGGAAGACAAAGCTTTTGAACTCTCCCAAACCTACAAAGAGGAAAAGAAATGGAGGGCAAAAACAGATCATTCTCTCAGACAGCTCTGGGATAACTCGAAGAAAACCAATATTTGCCTTATAGGGATACCTGAAAACGATGAAGTGGCATCACAAGGCACACAGTCTCTTCTTTATGAGATTATGAAAGAGAAATTTCCAGACATGCCAAGAGATTCTGAAATTCAGATAGCAGACAGTTTCAGAACCCCAGCATGACTCAAGCCGAATAAGACATCCCCTAGGCACATCATAATTAACTTCACTAAAGTTGATACGAAGAAGAAAATTCTGAAAGCGGGCAGATGTAAGAAATCTATAACCTACAAGGGGAAGAATATTAGAATATCTGCAGATCTCTCTGATCAAACCTTTCAAGCTAGAAGAGAATGGTCATTGACTTTTAATCTCCTAAAACAAAAGAACTTTCAACCTAGGATCCTTTATCCAGCTAAACTGAGTTTCATTTATGAAATTCAGAGAAATTAAATACTTTAATGACATTCACATGTTGAAGAAATGTGCTACAAGTAAACCAGCTCTCCAGGATATTCTCAGACCTATCCTCCATAATGACCAGCATAATCCTCCACCACAAAAGTAAACTCATCCAGAAACTTTTGATCAAATTCCAACTTCCACACTGATGAAAGGATTTAAAATGTCCACTGGACTTTCTAAAGATTTATCATTAGTTTCAATTAATGTGAATGGTTTAAATTGTCCTCTAAAGAGGCATAGGTTGCTGAATGGATACAAAACTCAGGCCAGATATCTGGTGCATATAAGAATCTCATCTTACCTTAAAAGATAAATTTAGACTCAAGGTGAAGGGATGGTCATCTATATTCCAGGCAAATGGAAAACAGAAAAAAGCAGGTGTTGTGATCTTTTTTTTTTAATTAATTCATAACTGCATACATTAGTGCAATCAAGGGGTACAATGTGCTGGTTCCATATACAATCTGAAATGTTTTCATCAAACTCTTTAACATAGCCCTCATGGCACTTTCTTAGGTATTGTTTGAAGACATTTGTATTCTGCATTTAGTAAGTTTTACCTGTACCCTTCTAAGATGCACCATAGGTGTGGTCCCACCAATTACCTTCCCTCCCCCCCCACCGGCCCCCGCCCGGGCCCGGCCCGTCCCTTGCCCGGTGCCCCAAGTGGTGGGGGATGATTGGGGGTGT
>CAUYRH010091806.1:0-19406 GCA_963574655.1 Perodicticus potto | reverse complement strand
GCCAGCCACGTACACCTGAGCTGGCGGGTTCGAATCCAGCCTGGGCCCGCCAAACAACAATGACGGCTTGTTGACATCTTTGGTTGACGGCTGCAACCAAAAAATGGCCGGGTGTTGTGGCGGGCACCTGCAGTCCCAGCTACTTGGGAGGCAGAGGCAGGAGACTCATTTGAGCCCAGGAGCTGGAGGTTGCTGTGAGCTGTGATGCCATAGCACTCTATCCAGGGTGACAGCTTGAGGCTCTGTCTCACAAAAAAAAAAAAAAGAATGAATAACTCAGAGATGATGGCTGAGATGGCTGAGAACAAGCAGCAGGAAGAATACCCTGGGCCAAGTTTTGAGGGTAACCTGTCCTTGCTAAGGGGCACTGTCCCAGTCATTAAAGACTAAAACCGCCACAGGCCACCACACTCCTTGGAAAGCACGGAGGGAACAGGAAGAAGATAGAGCAGCAAAATCGCGTTGTTATAAATGTGGTGTTTTCATCCACTCCCTTCATGTCCTTGCTGAAGATGGAAAACTTGGTGCATCTCCCCACATCACAGTGTTAGGGACAGAGTCCACAAAAAAGTTAAATTCCTCATAAAATTAGAGAATAGAGTCACTCACCTTTTATTGCTAGACTGGATCTATCTTTATGAACCAACTTGCTGAGGGCTTCTGGCAGAGTCAGGAAGCGTGGATGAGGGATGATGAAATAAGGGATGGGAAGAGGTGACAAAGAGAGATTAGATTGCCTCCTCAATACTTCAGTTTCCATGTAGTATGGAGTCTAGAACTGTGCCCCCTGTACACAAATGTGGGAATGCAGGAAGGTGCTTAATATTGGAGGCTATAGTCTTGCTTAAAATTACAGCACAAGGATACGGCCGGCAGTAATGATGTTCCCAGCAGTACCAATCAACAAATGTAGCCATAAGAACACCAGTGAGGGGCCAAATATCTCATCAAGAAATATGCTGGAGTGAACAGAAGTCAGATGACAATGATTTTGGCTGGTAATAACAGAGGGTAAGGGATGTATCTAAGAACCGGTGAGATCTTGATGAGCTCTTCACTATAAACCCATGCTGTGAAGGCACAAGTCAGGTGTGATTCAAAAGTTAGACGGATGATTTGAAAACAGCAAAATTAAGTTTTTAAAATTGAATTACACTGTGGTAATAAACAACAAATAAAAAAGAATGCAAAGTTAGGGCATACTGATTTGCTTATTATGAAAGAAGCCAGCTACCCTGGGAGAAAGGGTATAGCTGCACGCAGTTTGCAATTATTGGGAAAAATAAAATGGCACTGAATTAATATCTGAAAAATTTGAAATTGTTTTCTAAAGCATTTGCTAGTGTTTTGAGCATAATAACATTCTGACACTACAGGTATATCTAGGAATATTCATTATTTATCCTTCTTCTTATGTGTTACATGCTAAATTATGACAGAATTGTTCCTGAGGAGATTTACACAGGGCTTATAAAAACATCTCTGACACAAGAATATGGGGAAAGGGTCAAGGGAGGGGAGGGGAGGGGAGGGGAGGCTGGGTGGAGGGAGGGTAATTGGTGGGGTCACACCTACGGTGCATCTTAGAAGGGTACAGGTGAAACTTACTAAATGCAGACTATAAAGGTCTTAACACAATAACTAAGAAAATGCCATGAAGGCTATGTTAACCAGTTTGATGAAAATATTTCAGATTGTATATGAAACCAGCACATTGTACCCCATTATTGCATTAATGTACACAGCTATGATTTAATAAAAAAAATAAAAAAATCTCTGAATGTTATGCATCAACAAATGTCATTGAATCAATCTCTATGACCCACAAAAATTGAATATTTATTGCAAGCTTAAGACTCAAATAAGAAAAAACATATAGTCCCTGAAATTAAAAACCCCAAGTCTACTAGGAAAGACCAATAGTCATTCACACACTGAATTTCCAAAATTGACAATATCTAATAACTTTCATTTCTTTTCTATTAAATATATTTTATTATTGTCCAATTGGAGTGATATAATTCCATTACATTGTTATTTAAATTGTTTATGCAAGCATGCTAATGAAAACACTTATATTCCAGAAGAGAAATTATATTCCATTTAATTCATTATTTTAGAAAACCAATGCTTAGCACACATGTAACAAATTTTGATTTAATATCTCACTACAAATAGTTTCTAAATGAAATTACAGGAATCATTAGGCACAGAATTCATGATCAAGATCTTAGTAATTATTTACTGTCATTTCCATTTGGCCCATTTTTCCTGTTTATTTCACTGCAAATAGTTCATAAAGGATTAATAAAAACTCAAAGTTTTTGAGTGACGATTTATGATATTTATTTATGAGGTTTATGCACATCTTCAATTAATCCTAATAATTTCCCTGAATGTATTGTACTGTCTATATACAAGATGATTTGTATAAACATTCCTAACTATCCAAGGGCTTTTAAAACCACATATATTTGGTTAATGATTTTCCTCTGTTACCTTATTCAGTTAATTTTATTAACATACACATCTGGTCAACACACCAAGAGGTTGGAGACATGATTTTTTTGTTTTATACCTTTCCTGTATCCTATAAATTTAACCATTATATTCCTTCAATACTTTGAAGGCTTACTAATTCTTCCTCTTCTATTTCCCTTCTTATTGTAAGTTCCTTTGTTATTGTCTATGGCAAGAGCTTCTGTCAGCCTCCAGTATTTACCACCTTCAAGTCATTCCTTGTAAGTCCACTAAGCCAACTATCTGTACTAAAATGTAAAAAATTTGATGTTTTTATGTTGCTCATCATGAAAGAGTCCATCTTCATCATAAGGACATTCTGGGGTTTTCCGTGGCATTGGTAGTGTCATTCCCAGATTTTTAACAAATCTCTTTACCTTACATTCTAACCACATTTACTCCTCGGCTATGCCATGAATGGGGTTGTGTCTGGATCACAAAGCAACCTCTTAATCTCAGTGACATAAAAAAATTAGTATTTATTTCATAATCATCAGAACTTGACTAAGGATTCTGTTTCATGCCCCCCTCACTCAAGGACACAGGTTAACAGGACTGTAGACAGAATTTCTGTTGGGTCCTTGATCTTGGGATTCCAAGAATGAAACCAGGGACCATTCCCAAGAGTAAGGGAAAGGACAGAGTTTGTTGAAAATTAAAATAGATAGATAAGAGAAAGAGGGGAACAGACCCTCCTGGCAACGGTGGGGCTGCCCAAGTGGGCAGCCTATATGGGCCTTCAGTATGAGGGTTTATATAGTACTTTTCCTCTCCTTCCAGCAGAGAGGTTTGGGGAATGTATGTCTGGAACACATCACAATATGCCAGGATCCTGCAGGAAGAAAACAATGCTAAATTAGCAAAGCAATATGGTCCTTGCTGTCTTTGCCCCAGGCAAGGCATTAGGGCTTGTGGTGCTTATTCCTAGAGGAACCCCCCCACCCCCATGAGCTACAGAGCAGGACAGGTGTGTGTGTGTGTGTGTGTGTGAGCCCTTGCTTGGTCCCAGCAAATACAGCCTGAAAAGGGCCTGTTTGTGCCTAGAGATGGGGGTCTGATTTCTGAGCTCACCTAAAAAACGGGGGTCCCTGTCAGCACCTCTAGAAATGTATTTGGAGGGCTAACACAGGACATTTTGTACTGGCTCTCCTATGCTTCTGCGAGTTCTGTTCTCTTTGTATTGGCAAAGCAAGTCTTGTGGGCTCATCTAAGCAGAGAAGCCAGAATATATGCAAAGTCTAATTGATATATATTCTCTCTCTCCCACTCACATTTTATTCTTTCTCATATAATAAAATCCTTTTTATCTTCACGTACCAAGCATTGTGTTAGATACTTTACAAAGTAACATTTGCAAAGCCAGACAAAACCTTGCTATATAGGTGATTTTTGTCAGAGAAGCAAGCATTGGGTCATGAAGGCTAAGAGACTTAGCTGTATCTACACAGCTGGCAAGTGGGCTTGATTCCTAATCTATGGGGCTGTAAAGACTTGTTGAACATGGTACACCCCATAACTCATATAATTGTACTCTGAGTTCTAAATTAAAATTAGCCTAAGGCTGTGCTTTTACTTTGAGTCCACACTTAGCAAACTGCAACTTTGTAAGTAAACAAATCAAAACTTAATTTAGGAGTATATTCTTTGTAACAGACAGCTGGATCTCAGCCAATCACAAGCAGCCAAGCTGCAGCTTATCATAGGCTGCCAACTATCAGAACATGTTCAAACAAAGCAAACACCTTGCTTTAACAAATCAAGCTAGTTCTGTACTTTCCTTTCCTTCTATCTATAAATATTCACTGCCCACATGTGCAGAGGAGCTCTTTGAATATATACTGGTTCTGAGTGCTGCCTGATACATGAATTGCTCTTTGCTCAAATATGCTGTTAAATATTTTTTGTCTAAAGTTTTTCTTTTAACAGAGTTCTTTAAGTTCGTGGCTGTCTCTATGCTCCTTCCACATATGAAGTACTCTGTAAACATTTGGTGAATTAATGTACTTTTTAATGACTCCATAGTCCTATCTTTCTCCTGTAGGGGTGGTAATACCAGTGCAATGTTTTTCCTCCTCTATGTTTAGACAGTCTTTTAAGCAAATGGGAAAAGAGTCTAGGAAGCCCAAATTTACATTTATTGTATATCTGTTGTTACCTTTTGCTTGTCATTAGATTATGGATATATTTATTAGCAAAACGAATAATGCCACTACCTCTGAATTTCAGTTGTACCATTCTGAAAGAACAATAGCAATTACAAATAGATTCTGAAACCCACTTGGAGGGCCATTTTAGAGTTGAATGCACAGTACAATTCTGCCTCTATGAGGCAAGTTGGCTGCAATATTTGAAATATATCAAGTTTCACTACATTTTAGCAGCACATTTACATGTTATGAATTCTGACTACATTAATTATAGCTGCCACTTTCTATAAATAAATATCAGTACCAAATAAAACTAGTATTCAATATTATATTGTACTTCTCCAGGCATAGCCTGTCAGTAAATGGGTTACTCTTTGATAGTTATTTTACACTAAGCTTGGTTAGCACCAACATAATTGGTGTGAAAGTAATGAAAGAACATCATAATTTTAGAAGCAATATAGCTACCATATGCTTGCTTTATAATATAACTATTGGTTTTGTTTGCAGATTACACATGCTCCAGGCATCCGTTAGAGTCATTTAGAGAAATTTCTACATGCAATCTATTGAAATGGTGCTCAGTGAAAAATTCAAAGAAAAATAATTGCTTAATTAAAAAAAATAATCTTCTCCCACTGAATGGGCACAATGTAGGGGTATATGGCACACCTTTTATGTGCAGAACATAGCTACAAGAGGGACTCTACCTAACAAATTCAAATATTGTGATTTGGTTGTTTGTACCTTAACATTAACCTAAAATAAAAAATACATGTGTGTGTGTATATATATATATACACACACATACATATATATATACACATATATGTATATTTGTATTTGTATATGTATTTACAAATATGTATATTTGTTTATTTCTGCAAATAATAATCAAGAAAAGCAATACCCCTTAAGTTTTTGCAGTGATAGCGTAGATAAACACACAGAATTTTTCAGCTTTAAATCTAACACAATTAACCAAACCAGAAAATACTTACCCCCCTGATATAGCCATTTGTACAATAACAGAAATCAATTTTAAAATTATAGCAATTCAAAATATCAAGAATTATCTTTGGATCTTTTCTCTTTTTGATAGCAGGCTACATGTGTTATCAGATCAAAATTGAATACGAAGATTAAAATAAAATTAAAATGATGGAATTAAGTATCAATAATGATAAAAAACAAGTTTATTAAAATTTTGACAAAAGGGATTGTCTGGCTCCCTAAATCCTTATAGTTACCATACCACTGAAGAAATATTGTGCTGTAAAAACAGAGTTAAGATTTTTCTGGTAAATCACCTGATTTTGAATATTTTTAAGATTGGTATTTTCAAAAGTTCAGTATACATAAGCATATACTTCAAATGCATTGAGCAGAGTTTATTAAATATTCAGAAATTCGGAAGATAGTTTGTTGCCGTGTAACCTCCCAGTTGGCTCTGCAGGAATCATTTATTATGGGCCCAGAGTTAAGCATGGCCTGTCTTTAGGCGTGATTTCAGAGGCACGTGTCCTGGGTTAAACTTGACTATTCAAAAGTGTTCAAAATGATTTTACCAGGAACAAAATACTTAATTGCACTAATAGACAAATGTAAATATTCATAGATGGAATATATTCAATAATATTTTTAAGAAGGTGCACATGATAGCTTTTAGGTTTTACCTAAGAGTAAACCCAAGGGTAGTTTTTTAGACTTAAAGAGAACAGCAAAGGATTCAAAAGTGATGCCAGGAGCACTTGGGATCCTCTTCAGCTCTGTTGTGGTACATTTCCTGCTGGCCTGGGTGGAGGGTGGATGATGACAAAGTGGAGCCCTGTGTACGCAGCACCAGGGAAGTGGGACGAATGATGGGCACTGGAATCTAAAAATAAACATGAGCATAAAATCTATCAACTTTCTCGGCTTGAAATTTTGGTCATTCCCACATTAGAGTGACCTCCCAGATAGTGAGGTATTACTATCTTCCACCTGTTCTAGATCTACTGACATAAGTACCATCCTCTTAAACTCAGTTGACTTTAAGGGGCATTGGGGTCCTAAAATCAGTATGAAGATGTATATTTCCAACTCTCGGAAGACCATCTTGACCTCAAGAGAAAAAGATTCCCTTAGTCTGTAAGCCTGGAAAATACAATTTAATCTCCCTTCCCATGTCTTAATCACTCATAAGTATGGATACAAGTCTTTCATTTCTTTCTCTAAAATTTTGTATTTCATTTTCCTTATGTTCATTCCCATCATGCTGTCTCAGTCTTTACACTTATGTCCAAATCACTGGGTTGCGTCCCGTTTGCTCTTATCTTGGTTACCCTGAAGTTTAGTTGAAGTCATACATCTTTCTACTTCAAACTGAAGCAACATTTCTTAAAATACTCTTTAAAATATTCTTTTTATTGGATCAGCAACTTGCTCAAGAGTGTATAATAGTGTTCCATCTTCCTTTTCTTCCACAAATAATATTTTTTCATTAATCCAATATACAGAATATATTCTTACTGTGTGCTGCAAATTTAATTCCTTAATTACATATACACATGTGCACATACACATACACACAAACCCATTCCATTCATTAGGCTGTAAGATTACGTCCTCTCACCCTTTTGTCTAACAAAAGTTTTTAATACTCACAGTTCTAGTTTGTATCTTTCTTGTTCCAAGAGCTCATAGCCCATTTAGTGGTTCTTCTGTAGTTCTGTTCCATCGGCAGCCTTCACCACCCATTGCAAGCTGGCTCTTTCTCTATTGGCTTCAAATGTTATAGTTTCCTCTTTTTGCCTGTGTTTTACTTTTAAGACAAAGGTGATATCTATAATACCTTTTATAACTAACAATACATAGTCAATGATGGCATTTTATCAGGTGTTGGTATTTATTATATTAAATACAGATTTCCACTGAGTTTAGTGCTAAGTTATTTGTTGAGATCGAAATAAATTGCGAAGTAGCTTAACATTTTTTAACTTCCATGTAGTTGTTGAATTCAAATTGGTTAACGGGTCTTGTCATTTATTTATAATTTATACCTTCACTTTCACCTTTTCTTCTCCAAAAAATAGTAAGTTGTACTAGGCGAGCACTGAATTCCACTCCATTTCTGAGATTTTATTATTCTGGAAGTAGGATTACGTACATAAGAAAGCAACACTGCAATCAAACATCTTGGGTAAAGCTAAGTGATCATATAGCTAAAATTCTGAGGCAGGTTGCAGGCAAATGTGCAAAACAACAAAAGCCACAAATACATGTGTGTGCATATTATACAGATGTGTAGTCATCTTAAGTAAAAATGAAATAAGTTGGCATGATTGTTAACAAGAATGCTTGTAATGAGCTAGATTTATGAAGCTTTGTGAGTCAAAAATTAAAGGTAAAGCATAATTACTATTATTACACATTTTTATCTTTTAAGAGTTATGTGTGCTCTAATCAATGCTATTGTTTTAGAAGTAACAGAAAATATATTTGAGTAGAAGTTCACTTCAATACCAGAGAATACATAGTATAAATGAAAAGGCATGCAATTTACTAAAGCTCTGGGCTACTCTGATCTAGAAACAATTGTGGAAACATTTTCCCAGCAATCTTAGAGGGCATGGGAATGGTAAATCCCAGGTTTAGGAACCAACCCTAAAGGAAGCACATGTTTGAATAATTACAGAGGCTTCTCTCAACCTGGGAACAGAGAGCATATTGAAGAACGACTCTCAGGTGCTTCTCTAAGGTCAGAGTTTTTAGGAAACCAGTCTGCATCTGATCTGTAGCTGTACAACAATAGAATATCAGAGAATAGAATATCTATCTGTTCCTTTTCTTCTTAATGCCTTTTTTCTTCCAGGGACAGGCTAATATTGGGCCACATCTGGCCTTTGCCTCCCATATCGCCCATGCTAGCCTGACCCTTCTTATTTTCTACAAAATGTATATAACATCTTAAATGTGGAAATCTTAAATGTTTGAGGGAAAGTGAAAATATTTGAAAAAAATGGTTATTTTCCTACGTAAAACTGATCCAAATTCATGTGGGGTCAACAGGAGTTCAAAGCAAACCACATCCTGTCTATCTGCATTTTATAAAAGACTCGTGAAAGTACTGTTGGAATATTAGCATAGGAAATTCATTAGGAGAGGTTTAGAGATAGAAGTTCAGTGAAAAAAAACTTACCGTTTGGTAATAAAAACTCCAAAATGATTGAATAAGATACTCTACAAACCAATTCAACAGAGGACAATGTTATAGCTTAAAGTGTTATTAATTTTTAAGGCCTCGTGGTATTTTTTATGATAAAATTCTTTCTATTTACTTTGAAGGAGGAATGATCTGACACCAAATTCTGAACCAGAATGTCTCTAGGGCAGTTTGGTTAAAATAAGCATCTGTTTCAGAGAGGCGCAGATCCATGCATATGGATGTGGGATGAGTTCCTTGGTGGCTGGATTTATCTTTCCCCAGTGGTAGGTGTTATGGAGATTCTGTGTTAACTAGACTGTAGGCTGGGAGTGAGACGGGCAGGTTCTGATTGATATGTTCACCATGTAATTACTTCCATAGCTAAGGAAAAGGCCACCAGTGGAGGAATCATTGCATTCTACTGCAAATGAATCTTTAGAAATAAAGGATACAGTGAACAGCAGGATGTTTTTAAAAGATCAAAACTGAAATTAAAGAATGCAAAATGTTTAATAAACATATAAAAGGCTTAGCTCTTTTTGGCACCCCCTTTCTGTTTTTCCCTATTACAGATTGTTGAGCAATCAGAGCTCGACAAGTGAGGAAGTTTTCAATTTGAGGAATTCCTAAAATGAAAGCAGCTTCATTAGGGTAGATGGGAGCCGGTTGTCACAGCGCTCAGTGTGTTGTTCATGACCATCAGTAACGTCTGCTGATCTGCAAAGCACTTGAAGAGGCTTTGTGCAGACACCGCCATGTGGTGATGAACTGGAGCAGGTATTATTGCACTCTGATATGAAGTTACACTTTGCAGTGTGTCTGTAGGGTTGCATCGAATCCAACAATATAACATTTGCTAAGCAAAAGTGCTTTAATGTCTTTTCGAGGCAAGTAAATGGCAAAGCGAGTGCATATTATTCTCAACAGGGGAATCCAAGTACATTTTGCTGCTGCCGACAAAGAGATTAAATAAAGAAAATCCAATTTAATATATCAATGTTCCAGCACTAACGTGTAGTGAAAACAGAATTCTGAAATAAGATATTCGTCACTGTCTTTGGGAATATGGACTCGCACGATTTAAAGTAGTCAAAATATCGTGTCCTCTTTCATTTAAAAAAGATTATTTGCACTAAATTGTGTAGCAAATGACTGCACTTTAACCGATGGAAAATAGATGTGGAAAGAAAAATGTTTTGCCTCTCAAGACAGGAATATTGTTGGGGCATTTACTAGGTACTAGACACCAGAAAAATTACTTAACAGATATCTAATTAAAATCTCTCAGTAGGCTCGGCGCCTGTGGCTCAACGGGCTAAGGCGCCAGCCATGTACACCTGAGCTGGCGGGTTCGAATCCAGCCCAGGCCGCCAGGCAACAATGACGACTGCAACCAAAAAATGGCCGGGCATTGTGGCGGGCGCCTGTGGTCCCAGCTACTTGGGAGGCGGAGGCAGGAGACTCCCTTGAGCCCAGGAATTGGAGGTTGCTGTCAGCTGTGATGCCACAGCACTCTCTCGAGGGTGACAGCTTGAGGCTCTATCTCAAAATATAAAAAAAAAAGTAAAAAAAAATAATAAAATGTCTCAGTAGTCTTAGAGGGAAGGTTATTTTGTTGTGTTCTGACAAAGATCTTACAAAGGGGAAAAGTAAGGTTCTGCGAGTTTCAACAGACAACCTAAGTTGCACAAGTAGTAAAGTGCAGAGCCAAGACTGAAACTTCTGTCTACCTTGCCTCAAGCCCCATGAATACTTTTATGTAGATGATAAAATACTTTTATGTTGCTTGTGCTATAAAAGTTTTCCCAATTAAACTGCCACATTTTTGTAAAGAATATGCTATGACTGATAATATTCGAAGGAAAAATATAAAATAACTCTCTTTGATGGTATAAACCATGAAGTTGCCAAAACATGGTGGTCTTAATTTAGGAAAGTCCCTTTAATATTTTACTATTGATTTAACAACTGTGTCGATGAGAAGCGAAGGATGGGGCAGAGGTCAGGAAAGACAGACAGCGAGTTTCTATTTTGTCTTTTAAGGTTATTGGTAACAGTCGTGTTTTCTTATATAAAGAAATGTAAGATGATCATGTGCATACACCCTTAAACTGAAGTTAATAACTAGATTGATGTAAACATTTTATTAATAATAACATATGATGAAATATAATATAATAACTTAATAATAATATAATGATTTCATAATATAATGAAATAACTTAAATCTAGATTACCTTTCAACAATAGCATGTTATCAATTGCTAACATGATCATTTTAAATTCATTTGTTCTATTAACTATCATAAACTAACTTAGATGTGATTTAGAAATGCACTAGCTCATCTCCAGCTATTAGTTTTACAAAATATTTAGCCGCTCTAGGTATGTAAAGACATTAAATTAGATGACTGATTTGTTGGCAAATGAATATAACCCAACTTATCCCTTTAAAAACAAAAAATGTAATTGAAAAAATCCCTCTAATAAGACTGCAATTTCTTCCTGTAATAACTCTTTCTCTTCCTTTAGTGGGTCTTCCCCACTTTGTAGGAAATCAAATGCAGTCAATTTGTCCTAAGTGCTATTCCAAAGACAGTAAAAACAGAATTCGTATGAACATTTTATTGCAGTTTCCCTCGTATGCTATGTAACATTTATGAATGGACAATTAAGTACTCAACTTACCTAAACCTTGCAGAAGCCACGGTAAATGTTTCGCTCACCAATCTTTTACACAAATTTAGAAGCTAAAGTTTAAGTCAGGGGGTTGATTTCTACTAGGTAAGAAACAGTGTGCTTCTTTTCACACCCCTGCCAGAGGCAATTATAGCTGTATTTAATCCCTGAATATACAGTTCTTTATACTTTTATTCACAATCTCAGAGGGGAAAAATAAATGATTGGTGTCAAAATACAGTATCTATTTTTGAGGATCGTCTTCCTTTGACTTCCCTTTGTACTTTCCATTCCCAAGTATGCATTATATAATGGTGTATAATGATCCTCCTACTGATACTTTTAATTCCAAATACACAGGAGGGGTATTCCCCAAAAATGTATACACCCTTTAAGAAAGAAAAAAACTGTATTAAAATTGTAATACTCGGTATGTACTGATAATGTTTGTTATCTTGAATATCGTATCTTGTAACTCTTGTTAATTACAGAAGTCAAATGTGACTGGAGTATTACAATTTTAATGCAGATTTTTCCTTTCTTAAAATGTGTATACATTTTTTGGCACCCTCTACATATGTCATAGATTAGTATTCCAGGCTGTGATAAGCTATCAGACATATATTGTGTCTGTAAGATTAAACTCTTATAGGGTGGACACTGTGAGTCACTTAGCAGTATGATGTAACACGTGCCCAGGGATTTCCAACCCTGGCCCAGGGATTACTGTGTCTCTACGACAACAGGCCCAAATGACCTGGTTGCCCTAGAGACCACACCACCTATGCAACTTTCATGAGCCTTACAACAAAGAAGAAGTCTAAACTTTCTTCATGAAAAAATATCTGGGAGCTGACCTGGACTGAATACGGGTGTGAAACAGGTAGGACAATCACCCAGATTCTGAGAGTGGTCTCTGTACAGAGACCCTTTGCGGTGTCTGGCCCATGACCTGGCCTGCTCCTTCTCTCCATCGTATGAGCATGCTGCCAGAATAAACTGCCTGAACATCACAAGATGTCTGAGGCTCATCTTTCCTTCTAAATTTCAAAATAGCAGTGGGGTACAAATGTTATTGTTACATAGATAACTATTATAATGCTTAAGTTAGGGTTATAGTGTGCCCATAATTAAAATAGTACTCACTGCACCAATAGGTAAGTTTTATTCCTCCTCACCCCACCCCCTTTTTGATTTCCAATGTCATTGACATCTCTTGGTGCCTGTATGTACCCCCTGATCAGCTCTCAGTTATTACACAGTTGTGTGCTGCTTGTTTTTCCATTCTGGACATACGTCACTCCAGATAATGGCCTCCAGTTCCACCCAAGTTGCTGCAAAAGATGATTCATTCCTTTTTATGGCTGAGTAGTACTCCACTGTGTGTGTGTGTGTGTGTGTGTGTGTGTGTGTGTTTATATCCATACATGGTGTGTGAGTGCATATATATATGGGCGTGTGTAAACATATATGGGTGTGTGTATATATGCATATATATATATGCCAAATTTTCTTAATCCACTCACAAATAGATGGGCAATTAGGTTGACTTCACATCTTTGTGATAGTGACTAGTGATGCTGTAAACATTTGAGTGCTTTTCTTTTGGGTAGACAGTTGGTAATGGGATTGCTGGGTCAACTGATACATCTATATTTGTTTCTTTGAGGAATTTCCTTACTGTTTTCCATAGACTTTGTACTAATTTGCAGTCACAGTGTGTGAGTGTTCTTTTCTGTCTGCATTTATGCCAGCATCTATTGTTTTTTGATCTCTTAATAATCGCCATTCTGATAAGGGTAAGGTGAGTCTCATTGCCACTCTAATTTGCATTTCCTGGGGGTGATTAGTGAAGTTAAGCATTTCTTCTTATGTTTATTGGCCATTTGTTTATCTTCTTTTGATAAATTTCTGTTCGTGTCTTTTGCCCTCTACTAGATTTTTTTTCTTACTGATTTATTTGAATTCTTTGTAGTTTCTAAACTACAAAATTAAAGAAAATATTCACAAACTATACCTCTGAAAAGGGCTAAGACTTATGTTTGATGTGACTAGGAATGAAGGGGAAAAGTAGCCCCTGGGAAACCAGTTAACTAAGACCACCTGAGACCCCCAAATGCAAAAGTTTTATTTCATTTTAAATTTCTTAGCTTTCTGATATTAAATATTAAGTTTTCTCAAAAGTCAAAAGTATCATTTTAAATCATGTTTTTATATGTCACAAATATAGAAAAATACAAAGTCTCATTTATTTTTATTTTTCATAATTCTCATCTTTGATGTCACCAAATTGGAGAAATGTGAAGAAATTTCCATACGAAGGCAATTTTTTCTCATTTGACTATTTAGTTGGATTTATTTTGTGTAAGCCATTAAATCCTGTCACTCATTTATTTTGCTTTTTCTTTTCTTTCTTTTTTTTTCTTTTTGAGACAGAGTCTCACTCTACCCTTGGTAGAGTTCCGTGGCATCACAGCTCACAGCACCCTCACACTCTTGGACTTAAGCAATTCTCATGCCTCAGACTCCCAAGTAGCTGAGGCAAGAGTAATGCCAGGGACTATGAGCTCTTGCCACAATGCCTGGCTATTTTTTGTTGCAGTTGTCATTGTTTAGCTGGCCTGGGCTGGGATCAAACCCGCCAGCCTCAGTGTATGTGGCTGACGCCGTAACCACTGTTCTACTGGCATCATGCCCCCATAATTCATTTCTACATGTCTATAACTGGACACGTTTTTTCCCTCTTGTATAGCAGGTGGTACCTCTACTCAAGGGGTTCGGTGTATTCGGTCTTATCCATTAAATATATATTTACCTATAATGCTTATTCCAAAGTATTTATACTTGAATACATTCAATAATGCAATCCGAAGGAATCTTTTACATCATAAGTACATCTTTCAAAACACACAAATATCTCATTTCTAAAGCAGTATAAGTATCCCTGAGTTTTTTTCCCCCACTCTAAGATTCGTTGTTCTCTTAATCTCTTACTTAAATTCTCTCTCAGTTTTACATTTTGTTGATGCAATACCTTAACAGAATCTTTGCCACTCCATCTGCTATACAAAGGAGTTGCCACATGAGTCTATGTTAAGGTCATTTCTTATAAATCATGAGGAAAAGAGGTGTTCCTCTGCTGAGTACCAGAGAAAAGGCGGAAAGAGATTAGAATCACAGAACAACACTTGGCAACAATGAAACCAAATATCATGTTCCTGGCTAGGCACAGATAAACTCTTTGAAATTGATTGTATTTGCTTGTTTCCCTTTTCTTTAACACTAGAACTAAAAGTTAACCATCTTTACTCTTCACCTGTGAAATTTATGTAGAGTTCAAAGAAAAAAGGGTTAAGAAAACAAGGAAAATTCTACCTAAATAGTATAATGATGGCAACAATAGCAAATGCTACAGTTCTTGACTTGTACTTAATTCACTGCCTATTTTTCTAAACACGAGTTTAATCCATGGATATGTTGTTCTGCTGTTTGCTTCTTAAAACTCTAAAGACTCTAAATTGGGCACAAATTAATTAAATGATAGCGTATCACATTATAGTGAGGCTGTAGAATGTATCTTCCAGAATATGATCCCTGGGGTCAGAGCACTGAGATTTGCATGTCTATGAAAGAACAATCATAGCACTTACCTCAAAGAGACTGGAGATTGTGTTTATGCTGTTGACACGTGATGAACAGTGAATGGAGATAGACACTCAGTGCTATCGGCTCTCCTGCTGACTGCTGGAGATGGGTTGGGTCAGAAAGAGAGAGTTGATACACCACACCAGTGCTGCGCAACAGGGGTCTGTTCAAGCTCCACACAGAACCACCTCTTCTTATGCATAGGAAATAAAGTAATCTTCACAGAGATAAGTTGTCTGTTGCTATAGGAAAAAAACTGAAGCCAAGCAGGGGTCGAAGCTGCTGACAGGCACGAGACTCTCCTGTATTCTTTGATACCAGTAAAGCAGGGAATTAGGGATTTGTGAAGCATATTTAAAGAAAATAACATTTTCAAAAAGCAAAAACCTTTATTATTTGATATAGAGGAGATAATTCAGAGACTATTTTATTGACCTTTGATATTTGACAAACTTCTCTGAAAATCAAATTTCAAGTTCTAAAATTAGATCTTTTAGACCTTGAACTAACTCTTGAATTTTGGTATGTAAAGCTCATATGGAAACATTGTCAAGTAAGAAATGCTGTTTAACTTTCTTTGATTTCCATTTACACCAATATATTATTACAGTTTGTTCCAAAATTGTATCGATTCCTAAAATTCTGATGTCTTGGTATATGTTGTAAGTAATAATTATGGAATAACCATATGATAAATGTGAAACTGTTGTATGACATAAAAATAACCAAATTTCCTTGTTAAAAAAAAAGAAAAGAACATTTTACATAGAAATAAAAAAGATTTGATCCTAAAACTTTATGTATTGAGAAAATACACAGTAAAGTGAAGTTTCTGCAATTAACAATAGATATGAAATAAAGAGAAATGCCAACACCATCCATAGCTGAGTTTTGTCTTCAGTAGGTTCTTGGTCTGGGTGATTCAAAGAATGACTCCACGGACCACAGATCAGGGGTAAGACAGGATTTATTTACAGAAAAGAATACAGAAACACCAAAGCTCCTGGCAGAGAGCTGGGTGGGGCGGGGGTGGGACTCTGGCTCCCTCTCCACGTCTCTCTCCCACTCTTTGTCCAGGTGTATATATAGTCGCATGGGATCCTCTGTAGTTACATTTAGCCAGGACTCTGTAGCAAATGGCTATAATCCTTCTCATTCCCAGGCCTTGGAAACCTACATGAAATTGACCAGGCCTAGGAAATGGGGGGGGTTCCCTGTTCAAGGGGAACCGGCAACTGCAGGGGTGGGGAGACCTAAGGTGCTGGTGTCTCCCCAGGAGTTGTCTGGCCCCTCCAGTAGCTCCTGGAGCCACCTACTGGGTCCCCCGGCCTACCCTCCAGCCCGCTGGTTCCTCTGCCAGCTACTGCCCCACCAACACCACATAGAGGAGGCAGGTCTGCCCCTCAGCTCCAGTGAGCTGGCTGGGGAGCCACCTGTGCTGTATCATCATTGGTGTAGTAGGCAGAACTATGGTCCCCAACGATGTCCACATCCTAATCTAAGAAATCTATAAATACATTGTGTAAAAAGGGGACTTTGCAGAGGTGGGTAAGTTAAGAATATTGAGATGGTGAGATCATCTGAGCTATCCAGGTTGACAGTGACCCAGTGTAGTCACAAGAGTCCACATAGAGGTAAGAGCCAGAGTGAGCAAAGTAAACATGGCAGTAGAAACACAATCAGAGAGGGAAAAAGATTTGAAGTTGCAATAATTAGCTTTGACAGTGGAAGAAATGGTCGCAAGCCACAGGACACAGGCTTCCTTTAGAAGCTAGAAAAATCAAAGATACATGTTCTTTCCTAGAGGTTCCAAAAGAATCACAAATCTGGGTAGCTCCTGTAGCTCTGTGAGTAGGGCCCCAGCCACATACACCTGGTGGGCAAGTTCAAACCCTGTCTGAGCTTGCTAAAGTCCACAATGCAACTGCATTGCAACTGCAACCAAAAATTAGCCAGGCGTTGTGGCAAGCACCTGTAGTCCCAGCTACTTGCAGGCTGAGGCAAGATAATCCCTTAAGCCCAAGAGTTGGAGGTTGCTGTGAGCTGTGATGCTACGGCACATGTACACACACACCCAGACATGCAAACACACACACACACCCTATTAGGCTGGGGGTATTGCATCACTGCGTAATGCTGGTCACCATTTCTTTTGTGAGAAACATCTAAGACAGTAACCACTGTATATTCTTTTTATGTCATTGTATGCAGGATAACGTTTTTAAAAAACTGTTCAATTTTCATCAATAAAGCATTCTGTTCTGATCACTAGTTTGAAAAATCATTGAATAGTAATAATAACTTGTAGTGAGTGAAATTCCTGAACAATGAATCAAGTTTCCAGTTCCCCAAATGAGCATTAGACTTCAATGTTCATAGAGCAGGAATTCATGCACGACTCTTCCTCCCCGCCCTGAAACCCAGCACTACCGCACTGAATAAGGTCTCATTGAAAATTTGTTGAACTCAGTTGAGCAAAGTAATAAAAACTAAGTAAACACAGATTCTTAGACATTTTTTGTTCAATAATTTTGAGTTTAATCCCAGTTCTCATAGGTATATGTGACTATGTGAATGTGCATTTGAATATATATGTATGTATATAATATTTGTGTTTTTTTCTTCTAGTATTATGAGTTTTCTTCCTTTATGACAGTGTTTTATATCTATTTGGTGCCTGTCCAGAGGTATGAGTGAGGTTTATAATTTAAAGTCTTGTTTACATCATACTCATAAAAATGTTTCAATATCAATAATTATTGTAAATTAAGTGAAATTATATAATGATAACAAAATAAAATTATTCCTCTTAGTTACTTTTTACTAAAGTTTGTATGTACAAAGAGTCAAAGGCTAAATTCACTTGCAAGTAAAAAAATTACATTGCTTGAAAAAAAGGATTGATTGGTTAAATTCATTAATATCAGCAAATATGCAGTCTAATGCACACTAGCTAAACCTATAAGCACAAATGCCAGGGTTATTAAAGACACATGGTGGTAAACTGTGTGCATGATTATTATAATCTAGCTGCCCCAATAGCTCTAAAATAGCATTCTCATCTGAGTGCTCAAAAGCATTGCCATCTACAGCGGCCAAGGAAGCCTCAAGGTCTTTCCGCCTGGGAACTGAGGGAGGTAGACTAAATTTGAAACATTTACATTTTTAGTGCAGTGAGAACTGTCCAACTGCCATCTCATTTCCTCCACTAAAATCACAGTTCTGGTCACTCTATTCTGTCTTCAGCAATAAGCAAGTAATTAATCAAACACCAAGGAACAGTTAAAAGGAGCTCCTTGTAAGTCTCTGTCTGTAGTACAATTACAGGTCTTCCCATCCTGCCATTTTCTCAGGCACTATGTACTCACATCTGTGCAGGGACACTAACACCCCCCACAAAGACGCGGGGACATGGTTCTGAAAGGTTTGCAAGACATTATGTCCTCCCAAACCCAGTTCTACTGCCCTTCTTGAAATTCTGTTTTGTTGCTCTTTAAATTATTTCCTCCTTTCTTTTGGAATATAGCATTGTAAAGCATTTCTCTAAATGGCATAGCTTCTTCTGGGCCACAGTACTCTGGAGCAAAAATTCTAAGGAAGGAAAGGATTGGGGCTGATAAGCTATTCTTATTTGCATTGAAGTCAGTTTTAAGATTATCTAAATAGGTTGAAAACAGATCTATAAACCAAGAAAACCAGTGAAAAGTGAGAATAAAGCTTATTTTCAAAGAGACCAAAATAAAGCACAACAAAAATAAGAGAGTAAAGTGAAATATCATATTTTGCCATTGCAATTTGGATTGAGTATAATTTTTTAAATTAGCACATGTGCTGAGGTAGGCGGTAAAGTGGAGGGACACAGGGAGAAAGACAGATAATACTTCATTCAGTCTCAACACCACATGAGGATTGATCTTCACCTACAGAAGTGCAGTCAAAAGTCACAAGAATGAACAAATCAGCAGCAAGGCAAGTGGCACATATCACATTGATGCAGGACAGGAAAGCTCTACAACCACTGCCTTGGCCCTGGCGGTGCTGATGCTGCGATGGACGAAGAAACCGGCTTGAAAAAGAACCAACCACCAGTGCGGAAAACACTGGCGCCTTGCTGTCTGCTCCTCGTGCACATCTGACTGGTCAATAACCTGTCAGTCTCCAAGGCCCGGGTCTTCATTAGATAACTGATGAGGACCCACCCCCCCAAAATCCCATATAAACCAACAGAG
>CAUYRH010091804.1:0-51855 GCA_963574655.1 Perodicticus potto | reverse complement strand
CATCCTTATAATCAGAGAAATGCAAATCAAAACTACTTTGAGATATCACCTAATTCCAGTCAGATTAGCCCACATAACAAAATCCCAAAACCAGAGAATTTGGCATGGATGTGGAGAAAAGAGAACACTTCTACACTGCTGGTGGGAATATAAACTAATATGTTCCTTTTGGAAGGATGTTTGGAGAATACTTAAAGATCTAAAAATAGACTTACCATTTGATCCTATAATTCCTTTACTAGGTATATCCAGAAGACCAAAAATCACATTATAACAAAGACATCTGTACCAGAACGTTTATTGCAGCCCAATTCATAATTGCTAAGTCATGAAAGAAGCCCAAGTGCCTCTCAAACCATGAATGGATTAATAAATTGTGGTACATGTATACCACGGAATATTATGCAGCCTTAAAGAAATATAGAGACTTTACCTCTTTCGTGTTTACATGGATGGAGCTGGAACATATTCTTCTTAGCAAAGTATCTCAAGAATGGAAGAAAAAGTATCCAATGTACTCAGGCCTACTATGAAGCTAATTTATAGCTTTCACATGAAGGCTATAACCCAATTTTTGCACAAGAATATGGGGAAAGGGGCAAGGGAAGGAAGGGGAGGGGGGACACTGGGTGGAGGGAGGATAATTGGTGGGGCCACACCTACAGTGCATCTTAGAAGGGTACAGGTGAAACTTGGCAAATGCAGAATACAAATGTCTTCATACAATAACTAAGAAAATGCCATGAAGGCTATGTTAAACAGTTTGATGAAAATATTTCAGATTGTATATGAAACCAACACATTGTACCCCTTGATTGCACTAATGTACACAGCTATGATTTAATTTAAAAAATTTAAAAAAAGAAAAGAAAAAAGGAATTGAAAAAGGTATTTGACTGGAGTTTCGAAATGCAGTAGAGTCGAGCAAAGAATCTCAGATAAAGAAGACAAGACTTTTGAACTATTCCAAGCATTCAAAGAGGTAGAAAAATGGAGAAAAAGAACAGAATATTCCCTGAGAGAGTTATGAGATCATTCCAAGAAATCAAACATCTGAAAAATAGGGATTCCTGAAGGAGAATAGGGTGGTTCCAAAGGCACAAATTCTCTGTTCCAACACATTATGGCAGAGAATTTCCCACGTATTGCAAGAGACACAGAAATTCATATGGTAGATAGTTTCAGAACCCCAGCATGACTCAATCTAAACAAGCATCTCCTAGGTACATTGTAATTAATTTTGTCAATGTTAATATGAAGGAGAAACTTATGCAAGCAGCCACACATGAGAAAAGTATTCCTGGCTCGGCACCTGTGGCTCAACGGGCTAAGGCGCCAGCCACGTACACCTGAGCTGGCGGGTTCGAATCCAGCCTGGCCCGCCAAACAACAATGACAGCTGCAACCAAAAAATGGCCGGGCATTGTGGCGGGCGCCTGTAGCCCCAGCTACTTGGGAGGCAGAGGCAAGAGACTTGCTTGAGCCCAGGAATTGGAGGTTGCTGTGAGCTGTGATGCAATGGCATTCCATCCAGGGTGACAGCTTGAAGCTCTGTCTCGAAAAAAAAAAAAAAAAAGAAAGAAAGAAAAGTATTCCTTACAAAGGGAAAAACATAAGGATGACTGTAGATCTTTCAGCCAAAACTTTCCAAGTCAGTAAAGGATGGTCATTGAACTTCAACCTTCTTAAACAAAACAATTTCCGGCCAGGATCCTATACCTGGCTAAAATGAGTTTCATTTGTGATGGAGAAATCAAATACTTTACTGACATCCACATGCTGAGGAAATTTGCCATGACTTGACCAGCTCTACAGGAAATACTCAGACCCATTCTTTTTTTTTTTTTTTTAAATACATGTATTTTATTATTCTTCATTACATTATTTCCCCCTACCCCCACCCCTCAGTGGTAATACAGAATTGATTTACAGAAAAGAATACAGAAAACAATAAAGCTCCTGGTAGAGGGAGAGAATTCAAGTGGGGAGAGAGAAGCTTTCTCCGTTCCTCTCCCGGCTCAGACCCATTCTTTATAACAATCTACAGGAGGGTACACCATCAAAGCAAACCTACCCATAAATTAAAGAACAAAGCTTAGCTTCCACAATGGTGAGAGGCATAAAATTAAGTGCTGGACTTCAGAAAAACAAGATGACCAAAACTCTGCCAAATCTTCTATCAATTCTCTGACACATCTATCAATTCTCTCAAATAATGTGAATGGTTTGACTCTCCTTTAAAGACACATAGGCTGGCTGACTGGATACAAAAACTCAGGCCAGGTATCTGTTGTCTACAAGAAACTCACCTTACCTCAAAAGATAAAACAAGACTCGGGGTGAAGGATGGGCAACAGTATCCCAGGCAAATTGAAAGCAGAAAAAACCTGGGGTTGCAATCTTGCATGCAGATACAATGGGATTCAAATCAACAAAAATAATGAAAGACAAAGATTGACATACATACTGGTCAAGGGAAACATACAATATGAAGAGATTTCAATAGTTAACATCTATGCACCCTATCTGAATGCTCCTCGATATATAAAACAAACCTAACTGATCTGAACAACATGATATCTCCCTGCACTATACTAGTTAACACCCCATTGGCAGTACTGAACAGATCCTCTAAGCAGAAAGTAGACAAAGAAATATGGACTTAAACAAGACCCTAGAACAAATGGACTTAAGAGACATTTATAGAACATTTTATCCTAACAAAACCAAATAGACATTCTTCCCATCAGCCCACTGATAATATTCCAAAATTGATCATATCCTAGGTCACAAGGCTAACCTCAACAAATTCAAAAGAATAGAAATTATCACCCTATACCTTCTCAGACCACCATGGAATAAAAGTTGAATTCAATAGTAACAGAAATATTCATATTCAAATTAAAATCATGGAAACTAAATAACCTTATGGTGAATGATAACTGGGTCATAGACAAGATCAAGAAGGAGATCATTAGATTTCTGGAACAAAATGGGAATAAAGCCACAAACTATGAAAACCTGTGGGATACTGCAAAAGCATTCCTTAGAGGGAAATTTATAGCATTAGATGCCTTCATCAAGAAAACAGAAAGAGAGCAAGTCAGCAATCTAATAGGCCATCTCAAGCAACTGGAAAAGGAAGAACAATCTAATCCCACACCCAGCAGAAGAAAAGAAATAACCAAAATTAAAGCAGAATTAAATGAAATTGAAAACAAAAGAATTATTCAGAAGATCAGTGAAACAAAAGGTTGGTTCTTTGAAAAAAGTAACAAAATTGACAAACCCTTGGCTAGACCAATCAGACACAGAAAAATAAGATCTCTAATAACTATAATCAGAAATGATATGGGGGAAATAACAGATGCCTCCAAAATACAAAAGATTATCAACAATTACTACAATACTCTTTTCTCACAAATATGAAAATGTAGAGGAGATAGACCACTATCTGAAAGCACAATACCTTCCAAAACTCAGCAGAAAGATTTAGAAATCTTCAATAGACCAATATCAAGTACTGAAATACCATTAATTATACAAAATCTCCCCAAAAAGAAAAGCCTTGGACCAGATAGTTTCATACCAAAATTCTATCAAACCATCAAAGAGGAACTTTACCCTTGAAGGAAGAACAATGTAACCTAAAAATTATACCTTGTATTAATTTGAAAAAATTAAATAAAGGAAAATAAGTTGCACAAGTGCTTTCCATCAAAGACAACCACCTTACTTCAGTATACAGAAGTGCTTTATTCATAATTCCTGTATTTTCACCTCAAAACTTTGGACTTAAGAGTGGAGATTCAATAAAATTAATGTTGTATTTGTTGTATTGCTTTATTAATGGCATTCATAATAAAGTGGCATCTTTTTACTTTGAGTGCATGGCAGTGAACGGGATGCCATTGCCCTGATTCCTGGTGAGTTTCCAATAGTTTTACTCATCAATGCTTTTGTAACATCAGTGCAAACATCCACAGGGTAAAAAATGATATGTCTCAGAATTATTATGAAAATAGTTTTGACTGTGAACTTCTTTAAAGGGTTTTGGAAAACCCAGAAATCTGCAGGCCACAGTTTGAACACTATTGCTTCCAAGTCTTAGTCATTTGCATCTCAGCAAATACCTAATATGCTGTAGCCTCTCCTCTATTTTCTACATGTTGTCCTTATTTTAGAGATGAGAAAAGTGAAGCTGAGAGAAGTTTACTAATTTGCTCAGGCATAGGGAAAGAAGTAGAATTTTCATCTTCTAATAGAATTGTCTAAATCCAAATCCCAGGCTTTCCTACTTTATATTTCTTGGATAATAATGCTTAAACACCTTAAATTTTATTCTCTTTGCAAAGAATCCTGCTTGTATTGAAGTATTTGTTGCACATCTTCTCTTCTTTATCATGTAGTCATTATATGTATGAATTCTCAATAATAAGTTTCCTAGTTATAAAAATAATAAAGATAATATTTTGAACAAGAACACTTCCAAACACTTTCACTAGATGTGTATATTGAAATGCTGTGTAAAAAGTAGACCAAAAACAAAAAAAAAAGTAGACAAAAATAAACAAACACATAAATAAAGCCTGAGGTGGAAAGCACCTGTAGCTTAAGGAGTAGGGCGCTGGCCCTGTATACCTGAGGTGGTGGGTTCAAACCAGACCCTGGGCCAAAAACTGAAAAAAAAAAAAAACTGAAAAAATTAAGCTTGAGGTAAGTATATCTATTGTATGTGGAATCAGAATAGGGGAAAAAAGAGGTGGGTAGTGGTTTATCCCTTTTCAATCTGCTTTCACTAAAAGTCTCAGTCTGGAGTTATGCCTCAGGCCTGGAAGGGATCCCCAAGCAGAGACATTTATATGAAATGGATCTGAGAACTGGAACACCTTCTCCCCATACATGAGGTCTGACAGTTAAGTTCACAAACATCCTAGAAAAAGTGCTGCATACCTTGTTGCTGAATATCACTACAGTCACCTTCAAAGTGCTCCCTTTGGGAAGCTATGCACCAATGCCAGAGCCTAGTGCACTCTTCTTAGCACTTTAGGAACTCTATTCCTGAAATGGCCATCAGAGCTGTCCTCATAAGTGGTCTGACCATTAAGTTCACAAACTTGCTACCATCTGCTTTCACTGGCAGCACTGTACAAACAACTCAGTAAGGTTTCATAACCTCAGTGTCTTGGTATATCAGTGTTGAAGAGTTGTGTTCTTGTGGACATATGGTGGTGTCTTGCTGAGTGGCATTCATCATTGTTGTGTGTCTTTGTGTGCTGTATAATGAGAGCTCTGATGGTCATTCCAGAAAGAGTTTCAAAATTGCTCTGAAGGGTTGATTAGGTGTTAGCATTTGTGTATAGCTTCTCTAGAGGAGCACTTTGAAGGTGACCATAAGTGATATTCAGCAATGAGGTATGCAGCACTTTTTCTAGGATACGTTCACAAACTTAATTGTCAGAACTTGTAGCTTAGTCAGAGACACCAAAATTACCTGCCTTACCCTCCCCCAGCACCATAGTGTTTACTTAACATGATTTTATTACATCATTGTGCACATAACCTTGTTTTGTGTGTTTCATTCTAAACATGTCCTTTTAATATATTTTCTTGATTCCTTTTCATTGTACTCAATGGCAATAGCACTATAACTCATGCCTGAATGAATCTTATCTGACAGTATTTTCCCTGTAAGGCATACTACAGTTTTAAAATTTTATTTCTTTAATTATTTTTCTTTTTTATTTCCTTTTTTTTTTGAGACAGAGTCTCATTTGGTTATTCTTGGGAGAGTGTCATGGTGTCACAGCTCACAGCAACCTCAAACTCTTGGGCTCAAGTGACCTTCTTGCTGCAGCCTCTCAAGTAGCTGGGACTATAGGTCCCTGCCACAATACCAGGCTATTTTTAGAGATGGAGTCTTGCTCTTGCTGAGGCTAGTCTTGAACCCCTGAGCTCAGTCAATCCACCCATGTCAGCCCTCTAGAGTTCTGGGATTATAGGTGTGAGCCACTATGCCTGGACCTTTCTTAATTCTTTGTCTCCCAGCTTCATTGAGGTAACAGTGAAAAAATTGTATATATTTAAGGTGTACAATGACATCACAGCCTCTTGTATTGAGAAATACTAGAAAACACTTTAGCACCATGCTTGGGGACCATTTTAAACAGGAAAAGCACCAACAAAAAGCACAAGAGCCCACCAAGGTGACTCATACCTGTAGTCCCACCACCGGTGTGAACCACCATGGAGGGAGGCTATGGCAAGTAGATTGTTTGCTAGAGGCTATGAGTCTGAGACCAGTCTGTGTATCATAGGAAAATCCCATCTTAAAAAAAAAAAAAATTAGTTAGATTTGGTGAGGTGGCATTTGCTACTTGGGAGGCTGATGTGGGAGGATTGCTTGAGCCTTGGAGTTTGAGATTACAGTGAGTTATGATCATGTCACTGCACACTAGCCTGGGCAACAAAGTGAGACCCTGTCTTGGGGGAGGGAAGAAGGAAGTGAAAAATGTAAGACTAAATATACCAAGAAAAGGACACCTGTAAATAGTATGAAAGCTGGAAGAAGGCAGAGCTACCTGTGAATGTAGAGGGGACTCAAAATTTTCATAGCTGTGCACATATGAATGTCTGCAAATAACTGGAAAACAGCCATGAGTATTGATTTTGGAGTTGCAAATAAATTTTAGCAAGTAAGTGAATTTGCATATACAGAATCTGTTAATAATGAGAATCAACTGTAAATTGCAAAACATTTTCAAAGGACCATACCTAAACAGTTGCACACCAATGGGGGTGAGGTGAGAGGCAGTTTGTTTTCATGTGTCCCTCTCCCCTCCCCTAGTTTTGTTATTTAAACTCAGGACACTAAAAGATTCCAATTCTGCAAGGTGTGATCATAATCCATAATTACAAACACAGGAGGAAACAATTTATCATGAGTGAGTTAGCAAACACAAGAATTTAGAAACCCAAGAATTATTTGATAAGGACTATGAAATAAGAATGTTTAAACTGATCTTAAAAATAAAAGAATGTTTGGCATATGTCTGTTAAGCGCACTTGTTCTAGAGTCGTGTTTAAGTCCATTACTTCTTTGTTTAGTTTCTGCTTGGTGGATCTACCCAGTTCTGTCAGAGGGGTGTTAAAGTCCCCAGTTGTTATGGTGTTGCAGGATATCATATTGCTCAGACTGGTTAGGATTTGTTTTATATATCTGGGAGCACTGAAGTTTGATGCATAGATATTTAGGATTGAAATGTCTTCTTGTTGTATTGCTCCTTTGACCAGTATATAGTGGCCATCTTTGTCTTACTTTACTTTTGTTGGTTGAAGCCCTATGAATCTGCAAATAAGATGGTGAGTCCTGCTTTTTTCTGATTTCCATTTGCCTGAAATACTGTTTTCAACCCTTCACCCTGAGTCTTATTTTGTCCTTGGAAGTCAGATGTATTTCCTAAAGATAACATATACTTGACTTGTGCCTATTTATACAGTCAGCCAGCCTTTTGTGAAGAACCAGCTGTGACGTGCCAGGGCCCCTATGGCTTGGGAGACATCCAGGGGATGACCCCTCACCCCCCACATATCTTCATTCAGAGAAAGAACATATTTTCTTTGAAGCTTCAATCTTTAAGTACAGAAGAAAAAAATGCTTTTCTTAATATTTCAGCTTTTAACTTTACTGCTGCACTTCAAAGTAGTCATGTACATTTTCCAGCTAATCTTGTGGATATGTAGCTTGCACATATTTTAGTGGTCACACAGTAGTAAAAGATTATGTTCACTTGGGAATTTTTGCCTGTTTTCCTTATCATGATTAAGTTGAAAATGTGTCTTACTTCCTTGAGAAACAACTTTGTACTGCCTTTATAAAATACAGCCGTTTGAGCATTTGAGCATTGGTAATAGCTGAAACTATTTCATTCCTCCCAATCCCATCTTTGTTTCTTGTATGCTCTTTCTCATTCTCTACCATTTCCCTTCTGGCTCATTTGCTAAATCTTTTTCATCATGGAATTCAAGTCATTCACATTTATTGAGAGAATTGATAAGTGTGGTGGAGTTGTGTTTGTCTTGTTTTTGGAAGCAAGTTGCTTAGTTTTATCACTTGGGCCACTATGGAAGATAGGTTTTGTCCTTTAATTAGTAGGTGTCTTTACTTTGCTGGTGGTCAATTGTGATGGTTAGTGTGACTTGCAGAGTTGGTCTTATAGTGGTGGATTTCTTCAATGTATGGTTTTCAGTAAAAGATTTGATTTCTCCATTGGATATGAAAGCTGAAAGTTGCTTTGTTTAAGAAGGTTAAAGATAGGTGACCACTCTCTTCTGGCTTATAAAGTTTCTGCTGAAAAGTCTCTTGTGACCCTAATGTTTTTCCCCTTGTAGGTAAGAAGTTGCTTACCCTTGGCCACTTGCAAAATTTTTTCTTTCATTCGGTACAATGTAGGGGTATATGGCATGCCTCCTGGGTGAAGGGCTCAACTGCATCTTGGACTTTACCTATCAAATGGAAACAATGTAACCTAATTGTATGTACCCTGATCTGAAATAATTAAAAGAAGGGAGAAAAATAAGATATTATTTTAAAAGACTAGGCAGATTTGAAGAAGATCAGACAGAATTTTTAGAAATAGAGTCAAATAAGCAAGACTTGGTGTCATAGGCCTATAGTCCCAGCTCCTCAGGAGTCTGAGGCAGAGGATTGCTTCATCCCAGGAGTTCAAGACCACCTTTGGTATAACAGTGAGACACTCATCTCTTAAGAAAAAAATAGTCAATTGAATAGCACACTCAGTGGAAAGGTTAAACAGTAGACTAGACTATTGAAAAAATAGTGTACTTAAAAGTAGACTAGAAGAAATTTTCAATTCTAATCAATACAGATCAAAGCAGAAAATCACAAAGTAAATATAAACTAAAAGTAATAATCCTTCCATATATACTTCATATATTTCATAGCAAAATAAAATATTATGGCTTAATTATGTTATTTGGCAGTTTGTTTTAAATATTTTCCACATTAATAACTACACTTCTGCAATGTGGTTTTAATTGATGAAACTGTATTCCATCAGATTGCTATGCTTTATTTAGTCATTTTCCTGTATTAACTATTTGTTCCCACATTTTTGACCTAATAAATATTTGCTATACTGAATATTTTTGTATGTGTTATTTTAACCATAATTGTTCGCTTCCCTAGAATAAATTTCTAGAAGTACTGTGCTGAGAGTATGCAATCTATTTTTTCAGACTCTTCATCCATATTGTTATCTGACTTTTTATTTTTATTTTTTTTTGCGGTTTTTGGCCTGGGCTGGGTTTGAACCTGGCACTTCTGGCATATGGGACCAGTGCCCTACTCCTTTGAGCCACAGGTGCTGCCCCTATTTTTTTTTTTTTAAGCAGGAGGGCCAGGCACGGTGGATCACACCTGTAATCCTAGCACTCTGAGAGGCTGAGGTAGGAGGATTACTTGAGCTCACGAGTTCAAGACCAGACTGAGCAAGAACGAGACTATTATAAATTCACACTATGAAGACCAGAAACTAATGCTCATAAGTTTAGTGTGGAGATAATCATTAAAATTTTAATGGAATTATTTACATTAAAAAGTAAAGAATTAGTGTTAATATTATTATTTATTATTATTTTTTGACAAAGACTCTCACTATGTCACCCTTGATAGAGTGCTGTGGCATGACAGCTCATAGCAACCTGGGCTTAAGCGATTCTCTTGCCTCTACCTCCCAGTAGCTGGGACTACAGGCACCTGCCACAATGCCTGGCTATTTTTTGTTGTAGTAGTCATTGTTGTTTAGTTGGCCTGGGCCAGGTTTGAACCCGCCAGCCTCAGTGTATTTGGCTGGCACTGTAACCCCTGTGCTACGGGCACTGAGCCATAGTGTTAATATTATTTAATCAACCTTTATTGTTTGCAAACAGATTGAAACTTTACTTAGCTAGGATAATCTTCATAAGGAACAACATAACAGTCTTGTGTAGACAATGCAGAGAATGTTATACCATTGTTGATCTAATGTTGTTGAGCCGTAAGAGTTCTTTCTTTCTTTTCCTTAGAGACAAAGTCTCACTCTGTCATCCAGGCCAGAGTGCAATCATAGCTCATTTCAGCCTTCTGCCATCATGGAATTCTCCTGCTTCAGCCTCTCAAGTAGCTAAGACAACAGGTACACACCATTCTTCCAGGCTAATTTTATTTTTGCAGTTTTTGGCTGGGGCTCGGTTTGAAACCGCCACCTCCAGCATATAGGGCTGGCGCCCTACTCCTTTGAGCCCCAGGCGCTGCCCCAGGCTAATTTTTTAAGTTTTTATAGAGATGGAGGTGTGTCTAGATTGCACAGTCTGGTCTTAAACTTTTGGACTCAAATGGTCCTCTGCCTTAGGTCCTCCCAAAGTGATGGGATTACAAGCATGAGCTACCATACTTGGCCTGTAAGAATTCTTTATATATTTTGAACAGTAGAATCTTATCAGATATGTAATTTGCAAATATTTTTTCCCATTCTGTGGGTTATCTTTTCATTTTAATTTCGAGGAAATACAATTTATCTATCTTTTTTTTTTTTTTGCTGTGTGTTTGCCAAATCCAGGTCATGAAGATTTACTTGTATATTTTATTCTGAAAGTCTTATCAATTTTAATGTTTATATTTAGGTCTTTGATCCATTTTGAGTAAACTCTTATATACGGTGTGAGGTAGGGGTCCAACTTTATTCTTTTGCAGGAGGAAATTCATTTCTCCTAACACCATTTGTTGTTCTTATTTTGCCATTGAATGGTCTTGGCATTCACTGATTTTTTTCTATCCAATTTTTTTATTGTGGTAAAATATAAATAACATCAAATTTGCTGTCTTAAACTGCAAATATACAGTTCATTAATATTCATATTTTTGTGCAACCATCACTACTATCCATCTCCAGAACTCTTTTCATCTTATAAACTGAAACTCTATATCCATTAGGCAATAAATTTAAATTCCACCCCTTCCAGCTCCTGTCAACCATTATTCTACTTTCTCTCTCTATGAATTTTCCTACACTTGGTATCTCATGCAATATTTGTCTTTTTGTAACTGGCTTATTTCGCTTATCATAATGTGCTTAAAATTATTCCATGCTTTGCCACTCATCAAGCTAGGGTGAACCTCTGATTTACCATTGTACATGGATAGGATTTTGTTCCGAAACCTGTGGGCTGGTAAACACTATTTCATATTCCTGCCATCCTATAGGTCATTATCTCTCTTTTTGTATTCTCACCTGAGCATCCTCTCCCATGACCCTGTCTCCCACTAATTTTTCTCTTTGAACTCTTTCCATTCCTTATTTGATTTTCTTATTTGCTACATCCTCATTCTCTTCATAGAATTCTTGTTTTGCCTCCTTATCTTAGCAAATGCTGGTTTCCCCCTAAAGATTTTAGTCCACTTGCAACTTTTCTTGAATTTGTTGCTTTTTATCTTTTTTTATATATTTTTTGTAGAGACAGAGTCTCACTTTATCGCCCTTGGTAGAGTGCTGTGGCGTCACAGCTCACAGCAACCTCCAACTCCTGGGCTTAGGTGATTTTCTTGCCTCAGCCTCCCGAGTAGCTGGGACCACAGGCATCCACCACAATACCTGGCTATGCTTTTTATCTTTTTCTTGCCTCATATATTCATGAGTACTAGGACCAGAGCTGAGTTCAGCTCTCTCCTATTCTTTAATGCTACATCTAAAGCAGTACTCCCCTGCTCTCACATAAAGATCCCTTTCCTTTGAAGGACTCTGTGACACCTGCAGGTGCTGTTCTCTATGTTGCCTCTTCTTCATCACCTGTTCATATCCTGGTTACTAGCTCAGACCTCAATCCACCTGGATCATAATCTTATCCATGCTCATGGTTCAACTCTCATCTAGAGCTGATATTCCCAAAGCTGTATAGTCAGTCTAAATCTTCCACTTAAGCTGTATATCTAACTGTCTCCTAAGGATAGCTATCTGACAACTCCTAGAATTCCCACTCAATATGTGGAAAACTGAAAACCCCCAAACGTGGGAGTCTCCCTTGATTCCTTCCCTCAGTCACACTTCCTCTTGCTTCTATTTTCTTAATATCTCTGACAAACATTTTGCTCTTCCCTTATTGCTCACTCTTGGAGCTTAAAAAATGATACCCCAAAGAATGGTGCTTTGGCATGCTGAGTACTTTAGACTGAGGGATATTGGAAAGGCCTCTGAAGTAAAGTCTCTTTCTGACTTTCTCCTGTCCTTCTTTCTCCTGCTTCCCTTTCTTCCCAAGGGAGGCCATAAAAACTAGAGTTCCTTTTCACTAAGGTAGACCATAGGAACCAGAATTCCTCTCCCCTTAAGCCAGACATAAAACCTAGAACTATTACTCTATCTTTTCTTTTTGCAGTTTTTGGCCAGGGCGGGTTTGAACCCACCACCTCCAGCATATGGGGCTGGCGCCCTACTCCTTTGAACCACAGGCACCCACTATTATTTTATCTTTCATGGGAAATTTAGCTCTTTCCACATAAGAGCTGGCCATTAAGGAATTCTCTGACCTACCTTGTCTGAAAGTAGATCACTCATTCCAGAAGGGGCCCTACCCTATCCCCAGGAGGAAGGAGTGCCACTCAGAGAGGCCAGATTTTTCAGGAAAAATCTGAATAAACAGGCTACCATGTTTCCCCACTCAGTCTGTTACTGTTAGATCATTTCCTATTTGTCATATCATAGCCTATTTGTCATGGCTATCCACTATTTATCAAATCTAAGCACAAAAATGAAGTTTTCTCAGGTCTCCTATGTCATGCAAAACTTTGACTAAATAACTTTGTTATGCTTTCCTCTGGTTAACCTGCCCTTTGTTATAAGAGTGGTGGCTGTGATTTTTAGGATGGGAAGGAAGGTATCACACCACCTCTGCCCCTATTCCACATTATTTCTGCCCCTATACCACCTTATTTCAGATCTCTCATTTTATATTTATGTATGTATGTATTTTTGAGACGATCTCACTCTATCACCTTGGGTAGAGCAATGTGGTGCCATAGCTCACAGCAACCTCAAACTCTTGGGTCTGAGCAATACTCTTGCCTCAGTCTCCTTAGTAGCTGGGTCTACAGATGTGTGCCACCATGCCTAGATAGTTTTTCTATTTTAATAGAGACAGGGTCTCACTCTTGCTTGGGCTGCTCTCAAACTCCTGAGCTCAAGCAATCCACCCGCCTTGGCCTCCCAGAGTACTGGCATTACAGGTATGAGCCACTGTGCCTGGCCCAGATCTCTCATTTATAAAAACTGAATTTTGAAAAGACTCTTTACTGGTCTTGCCAGCTCAATCCATTCTCCATACCGCAACCAATAGCCTGAAAAGCAATCTAATTATGTCACTACCTCCATGGTTCCCTTTATATCCAAGATAAAGTCCAAGATCCTTATTATAGTATATGAAGTCCCTTTATGAAATAGTTCCTATCTGTCTTTCTAGACATACATCATACCCTTCCTACTCTCAAGTTCCAGATATAATGAATTTATGGGTTGTCCCCAATTGGTTGAATCTCTCTCTTCCACAGCTAGTTGATTCTTCTGTTTTTTTTTTTTTTTTTTTTGAGGCAGAGTTTTACTTTGTCACCTTCATTACAGTGCTGTGGTGTCACAGCTCACAGCAACCTCAAACTCTTTGGCCTAAGCAATTCTCTTGCCTCAGCCTCCCAAGTAGCTTGGACTATAGTTACCTGCCACAAAGCGGGTTGTTGTTTTCAGCAGGCCCCAGGCCAGGTTTGAGCCTGCCAGCCCTGGTATATGTGGCTGGTGCCCTAACCACTGAGCATGGATGCTGAGCCAGCTAGTTGATTCTTAATTTTGTTCTTTAAGTCATCTCAGGATATTTTGACTCAATTATTTTTTAATTTTAAAAAATTTGTGTTAAGTACATTCTAATTCCACTGTTGTTTTAAAGTATACCATAATTTATCTTTGCTTATAGACACTTTATTGTGCTATCAAATATTGTTCATTCTATCTAATTTTTTTTTTTTTGAGACAGAGCCTCAACCTGTCACCCTGAGTAGAGTGCTGTGACATCACAGCTCACAGCAACCCCCAATTCCTGGGCTCAAGTGAGTCTCTCGTCTCCGCCTCCCAAGTAGCTGGGACTACAGGTGCCCACCACAACGCCCAGCCATTTTTTGGTTGCAGCTGTCATTGTTGTTTGGCAGGCCCAGGCTGGATTTGAACCCGCCAGCTCAGGTGTACATGGCTGGCACCTTAGCCGCTTGAGCCACAGGCACCGAGCCATATCTATCTAATATTTTTATATCATTTAACTATCTTCACTTTATCTTCCCCTCCCCACTATCCTTCCCAACATCTTGTAACCATCATTCTATCCTCCATTTCCATGAGATTAGATTTTTTAATATTTAGCTCCCACATATGAATGAGGACATGCAATATTTGTCTTTCTGTACTTGGCTTATGCTTGATGTTCTCCAGTTCCATCCAAGTTGTTTCAAATGGCAGGATTTCGATTTTTGTGGCTATCTAATATTCCATCGTGAATATGTACCACAATTTATCTATTCATCTGTTGATGGATACTTAAGTTGATTCCAAATCTTGGCTAGTATTAATAGTGCTGCGAGAAACATGGGAGCACAGACATCTTTCTTTTTTTTTGAGACAGAGCCTCAAGCTGTCACCCTGGATAGAGTGCTATGGCATCACAGCTCACAGCAACCTCCAATTCCTGGCTCAAGCGAGTCTCCTGCCTCCGCCTCCCAAGTAGCTGGGGCTACAGGTGCCCGCCGCAATGCCCAGCCAATTTTTGGTTGCAGTTGTCATTGTTGTTTGGGAGGCCCGGGCTGGATTCGAACCTGCCAGCTCAGGTGTACATGGCTGGTGCCTTAGCCTGTTGAGCCACAGGCACCGAGCCAGACATCTTTTTGACATAATGATTTCCTATGCTTTGGTTATATACCTAGCAGTGGGATTGCTGGGTCATATGGTAGTTCTATTTTCTGTGTCTTGAGGAACGTTGGTACTGTTCTCCATAGAGGTGCACTAATTTGCATTCCCACCAACAGTGTAAGAGGGTCCCCCTTTCTCAAATCCTCACCAGCATTTTAAATTGCCTGTCTTTTTGATGTGAGATGATATATATATCTCATAGTTTTGATTTGTATTTCTCTGATGACTAATTACATTGAACATTTTTTTTATATGCCTGCTGGCCAATTGTATGTCCTCTTTTGAGAGATATCTATTCAGATCCTCTGCCTATTTTTAAATTGGATTATTTGGCTTCTTCCTATTGAGTTGTTGGGAGCTCCTTATATATTCTAATTATTAGTCTCTTGTCAGATGGGTAGTTTGCAAATATTTTCTCCATTCTGTGGTGTCTCTTTGCTTTGTTGAATGTTTTCTTTGCTATGCAGAAGTCTTTTAGCTTGATTTGATCCCATTTGTCCCATTTTGCTTTCGTTGCCTGTGCTTTGGGGGGTATTACTCAAGAAATCATTGCCAACACCAATGTCCTAAAGTGGTTCCCTAATGTTTTCTTTTAGTAGTTTCATAGTTTCAGGTATTAGATTTAAGTCTTCAATCCATTTTGATTAGATTTTTGTACATGGTGGGAAATAAGAGTCTAGTTTCATTCTTTTGTATGTGGATATCTAGTTTTCCCAGCATCATTTATCAGAGACTGTCCTTTACCCAATATGTGTTTTTGGCAACTTTGTCAAAGATAAGTTCACCAGAAATGTGTGGATTTTTCCAGGTTCTCTATTGTGTTGCTTTGGAACAGGTGTCTTTTTTTATGCCAACACCATGCTGTTTGGTTACCACAGCTCTGTAGTACAGTTTAAGTCAAGTAATGTGATTCTTCCAGTTCTGTTCTTTTTGCTCAGGATGCCTTTGGCTATTTGGGTCATTTGTGGTTCCACTGAATCTGTAGATTGCTTTGGGTAGTATGGACATTTAAAAAGTACTGATTTTTCCTATTCATAAGCATGGAATACCTTTCCATTTTTTGATGTCTTCTTTAATTTCTTTCATCAGTGTTTTATACTATATATAGATTGTTCATTTCTTTGGTTAAGTTTATTCCCAGGTATTTTATTTTATTTGTGGTGATTGTAAATGGGATTTTCTTTTTTTTTTCAGATTATTTACTTTTGCCATATAGAAATGCTACTGATTTTTATATGTTATTTTACATCCTTCAACTTTACTGGATTTATTTAATCAGCTCTAAAGGTGTTTTTTAATTTTGTTTTGTGGAGTCTTTATGTTTTTGTAGACATAAGATCATATGATCTGCAAACAAGGATAATTTGACTTCTCTTTTTTCCAATTTGGGTGCTCTTTATTTCTTTCTCTTGTCTGATTGTTTCAGCTGAGTACTATGCTGAGTAACAGTGGTGGAAGTGGGTATTCTTTCTTGTTCCAGATCTTGGAGGAAAGGCTATCAGTTTTCCCCATTTAGTATGATATGCGCTGTGGGTCTATCATATATGGCTTTTTATCATGAAGGAATGTTGAATTTTATTGAATGCTTTTTCAGTATCAGTTGAAATGATCAGTTTTTGCCCTTTGTACTCTTGATATATCACATTTGATTTATTTGCATTTTGTTGAACTGTCTTTGCACCTTTGTGATAAATCCCACTTGTTCATGATAAATAACCTTTTTAATGTGTTGTTGAATTTGTTTTACCAGTATTTGGTTGAAGATTTTAGCATCTATGTTCACTAGATGTTGGCCTATAGTTTTCTTTTGTTGGGTCTGTGTCTGGTTTTGGTACCAGGGTGATAAAGTCTCACAGAATGAGTTTGAGAGAAATCCCTCCTCCTTGTTTTTTTTTGGAATGTTTAAGGAGGATTGGTATTAGTTTTTCTTTAAATGCTTGGTATAATTCAGCAGTGAAGCCATAGGGTCCTGGGATTTTCTTTGATGGGAGACTTATATTACTGCTTCTATCTCATTACTTGGTGTTGGTTTATTCAGGTTTAGATTTCTTCCTAATTCAATCTTGGCAGGTTGTATGTGTCTAGGAATTTGTCCTTTTCTTCTAGTTTTTCCAGTTTATTGGCAATTAGTTGCTCATAGTAATCTCTAATGGTCCTTTGGATTTCTGAGGTTTCAGGTGCAATATCTCCTTTTTCATCTTTGATTTTATTTATTTGGGTCTTTTCTCTGTTTTTCTTCTGAGGTTTCAGTCATAGTATCTCCTTTTTCATCTTTGATTTTATTTATTTGGGTCTTTTCTCTGTATCTATCTTGTTTATCTTTTATTTATCTTTTCTAAAAGATAAAATAGATACAACTTTTTGTTTCATTGATCTTATTGGGGGGGGTTAGACTTCATTTATTCTGCTCTGATTTTTATTATTTGTTTTCTCCTACTAATTTTGAGTTTGGTTTGCTCTTGTTTTCTAGTTCTTTGAGATGCATACTTAGGTTATTTATTTTAAGCCATTCTACTTTGTTGATATAAGCACTTATTGTTATAAAATTTCCTGTTTGTGTATCCCATAGGTTTTGATAAGTTGTTTTCACTTTCCTTTACCCACTGGCCATTCAAGAGTAAATTGTTTAATTTCCATGTGTTGTACGTTTTACAATGTTCCCCCTTTTTACTGATTTTTAGTTTTATTCCATTGTGGTCAGAGAAGATACTTGGTATGATTTCTTTCTTTTCTTTTTATTTTTAAAGGCTTGTTTTGTGGCCTAACATATAGGTTATCTTTGAGAATGCACTGAGGTGAAGAACTTGGATCCTGCATTTGTTTGATGAAATATTCTATAAAAATCAATTAGATCCATTTGGTCTATAGTACAGTTTAAGCCCAATGCTCCTGTGTTGATTTTCTGTCTAGATTAATATCTGTCCAATGCTGAAAGTGGAGCATTGAGGTTTCTAGGGATTATTATATTGGGGTCTATCTCTCTCCTTAGCTCTGATAATAAATATTTGCTTTATTTATGTTGGTGCTCCAGTGTTGGGTGAATATATATTTCGAATTGTTATATCCTTTTGCTGAATTGACCCCCTTTTCATTATATAATGACATTTTATGTCTCTTTTTACATTTTTCTGTCTTGAAATTTATTTTATCTAATAGAGATCTACTCCTGGCTTGGCACCCATAGCATAGTGGTTATGGTGCCAGCCACATACACCAAGGGTGGTGGGTTCGAACCTGGCCCAGGTCAGCTAAAAAAAAAATCAATAACAATTGCAACAAAAAATAGCCAGCCATTGTGGTGGGGGGCCAGTAGTCCCAGCAACTTGGGAGACTGAGGCAAAAGAATTGCTTAAGCCCAAGAGTTTGAGGTTGCTGTGATCTGTAATGCCATGGCACTCTACCAAGGGCAACATGGTGAGACTCTGTCTCAATTAAAAAAAAAAAAAAAAGAAAGAAAGAAATCTACTCCTGCTCTTTTATGGTTTCCATATCATGGAGAATATTTTCCCATCCTTTTATTTCCAGTCTATGTGTGTCTTTATAAATGAAGTGTTTCTTGCAGACAACATATAGTTGGCTTATTTTATTTTTTATCCATTCAGCAACTCTATCTTTTGATAGGAGGTTTAGTCCATTCATATCCACTGTTATTTTAAGGTAAGGAGTTACTACTTCCATGTTATTATTTATTTCTGGTTGTTTTTGTGTTCTTCTCTTTTTTTCTTACTTTCTTCCTGTCTTCCTTTGTTAGAAGTGATTATTCCTTTTAACAGACTACTTATTTCTTGAGTAGGAAAACTAAAAGACAAACCTATCAAAAATAACTACTAATGTATTTTAATTTCTTGCTTTTTATTTTTTGTGCATCTGTTGTAGTTGGTTTTTTTTTTTTTTTTTTTTTGAGGCACAGTCTCACTCAGTCACCCTGAGTAGAGTGCTGTGGCATCATAGCTCACAGCAACATCAAACTCTTTGGTTTACGCAATTCTCTTGCCTCGGTCTCCTGAGTAGCTGGGACTCCAGGTGCCCATCACAATGCCCGGTTATTTTTTTTAGAGACAAGGTCTTACACTGGCTCAGGCTGGTCTTGAACTCCTGAGCTCAGGCAATCTGCCTGCCTCAGCCTCCCAGAGTGCTAGGATTACAGGCGTGAGCCACAGTGCCCAGCCTTGTAGGTTTTTTGATTTGGGGTTACCATGAGGCTTGCAAAATTTTTTATAACCAATTATTTTAAACATATGACATATCTGCTTACAAACAGAGAGAAATCCAACAGACATTCTACCCTTTAACTCCATCACCCATTTTTAATATTTTTTTGCTTCCATCCCTCTCAGAAAGTTGTAGTTATTTTTAATAGGTTTGTCTTTTACTCTTCCTACTCAAGAGGTAAGTAGTTTATACACCATAATCATAGCATTCTATTTCTGTGTACTAATTGTTACCAAAGAATAGTATACCTTCAGATGATTTCTTGTCATTCAGTCATATTCTTTCCTTTCAGATTGAAGAACTCCTTTCAGCATTTCTTTTACAACAGTTCTGGTGTTTATTAACTCTCTCAGCTTTTGTGTGTCTGGAAAAGTCTTTATTCTCCTTCATGTTTGAAAGATACTGTGCAGGATATAACATTCTAGGGTGAAGTTTTGATTGGTTGCCAGATCTATCAAAGCTCTTTTATGTTATTATTATTATTTTTTGTTTCCCTTAGAAGCTTTTCTTTAAATGTGATCTTTAAGATGTTACTTATTAAACAGCTTAAGGCAGCCTTGTTTGGGTTAAATCTGCCTGATGTTCTATGATCACCTTGTATTTAGGTTTTGAAAGTCCTTTGTTATTATTTCTTTGAATAAATGTTCTACCATGATCTCTTTCTCTGCCTCCTCTTTAAGGTCTATAACTCTGACATTTATACTTTTGAGGCTATTTTCTAGAACTTGTAGGTATGCTTCATTCTTTTTCTATTCTTTTTGTCTTTTCTGTCTTTGTATTTTCCAATAGCCTATCTTCAAGCACACCAATTCTTTCTTTTCCTTGGTTAATTCTGCTGTTGACAGACTCTGACACATTTCTCAGTTTGTCAATTGAATGCTTAATCCCTAGAATTTGTGCTTTCAAAAAACAACTTCAATCTCATCATTAAGTTTCTCTGATAGGCTTCAGAATTCCTTCTCTGTATTGTCTTAAAGTTCACTGAGCTCCTTCCGTATAGCTATTTTGAATTATTTGTCTGAAAGATAACATACCTCCATTGCTCCAGGATTAGTTATTGGTACTTTTCTTTGTTTGGTGAGGCCATGTTTTCCTGGGTGTTCTTGAGGCTTATTGATATTTATTGATGTTTAGGCTTTGAAGAGTTAGGCACTTAGTTTAGTCTTCACAGTCTGGGCTTGTTTCAACCCATCCTTCTTCAGAAGGCTTTCTAGGTATTCAACAGGAATTGCAGCCATATCAGAACTGGGGGTGCCCCAACAACAGTAATGCTGTGACTCTTGCAAACTCCTGGTGGTACTGCCTTGGTAAACTTGGGTAAGATACAGGAGCATTACCTGGATCATCAGGTAAAGTCTCTTACTCTCTGTGCTGGACTGCTAGAGTAGGGGAAGGAGTGATGTGGACTCTCCCTCCTGGCCGCCAGTGCCAGATTATACCTAAACTCAGCCCAGTATCACCCAAAGCCAGTAAGAACTATTGCCTGACACCCTCTGATATTTATCAAAGCCCAAGGGCTCTTTAGTCAGCAAGTGGTGAAACCCACCAGGAATGGGTAGTGTCCTTCAGGGTAGCATGTTTTCTTCTTGTCCATGACGGTCTAGAAATGCCTTCCAGAAACTGAGGCCTGGACTCAGGCGCTTCATGAGTATGCTTGGTACTTTATTAACTATGGCTAAGCTGGTACCCACATTGCAAAACAAAGTCCCCTTAATTCTTCCCTTCCTGCCAATGGAAGACTCCCTATAGTTGGGGAGGTGACACAGGCGCTGGGTTGGCTGCTACTTCTGGTGTCTCACTGGGTCATGTGCACCCTGAGCCTACTGTCTCTGACCCAGCACAGCCACAGAAATTGCCCAAGGACTGCAGTCTTTTGTGGTCTGTCTCACAAATTCAGTCTAGGCCCATGCTACTTTTGACAGCTGGTGGTGGGGCTAGCCTGAATTTTGGTTTCAGGACAGAGGATTTCTCTTTGGCATTTTGGTCTAAATGCGCCCTCTGTGAGCACCAGCAGAATTCTGCCCTGGGCTGTGTTCTACTGTGCCAGGGCAGCCCTAGGTTTCAATGCAAATTCATGGCCACCTTGCTCTTTCCTCTGAGTACATACATTCTCTCTCCACTTGGCATGCTGGTGTGGCACTGTGAGGGAAAAAGGAGGGGAGGCACAGGCACTGCAAGATGGTCTTTTCTGCCTTCCTCAGTCCCTCTTTCCCTGATATCATGTAGAAAGCAGGTATATGATCACTGACCTGATTTTTGGTGCTTTTGAAGGTGCTTTCATGGATATTGTTGAGTTGGTGTTCTTATGGAAGGATGATTGCTGGAGGTTTTTATTCGACCATTTTACTCTGCCCCTTCTCCCTGGGACCACCCAGTTTGAGAGAAACTTACTACCTTTTCCATACCTCTATCAGAACATTTATCACACTGCCTTTGGGACAACAAGGTCCCTATATATATTCCCTCTCTTTATATTTCCAGGATATAGCATAGTTGTGAGTGTTAAGTAAATACTAGGTGCTGTGAAGAGAGTGTATGCTGTATTTTAAGACTACTTTGTAGCACTTGCCAAAGTATGGCTATGAAAGAAAAGGTAATACAGGATAATATTGCATTTAGGAGGGAAGCTGAGTTCACTGAAGGTGTTTTCACAATTATGGAGATTCTATGGATGTTTGTAGGCTGAGGTAAAGAGGACAGTGGAGAGAGAGGTTAAAGATATAGGGGAGGGGCCAGAAATAATTTCATTTGGAAAGGATTGTCATCAAGTTTTCTTTAAAATAATTTTTTAGCCTTTAGAAGTCTATAAGGTATTCATCTCATCAAGGCTGAGTTCAACTTCTCTCAACCTAATATTCCCAATGAATACTGGGACATGGCACATGTTTACTTGTTAAACAGAACCTTCATCTATCCCTGGTTCAGGGAAACAGATAAGAAACACACTTGGCAGAAGTTAAGAATTAAAAATTTACTCACAAAAATCTGGAGGTGTATCACAATCAATGTTATTAGACTGGCTGGCATGCTTTCAAAGTTCACCTGGAATATGACTGCATTTTGGGAAGGACTTGACACTTAAGGTAAATGTTACCTATATATTATACGTGTTTTATAATATATACATGCCCATATACACACATACTAAGCAGTAAATTGTTGTCTTTCATGATTACTGAATATGCCACTCTGATTAATGAAATATTCTGGTTTTAATAGTTATTTTATAATATAATATAAATTACTAATTAAAAATAAAGCACAGGTATTATACATTAAAAGTACATGTATGAAGGAGAAAGGAGTTTCAGGGCTTCAGTCATCACTGTGAACTTCCTCAAACATTTATTTTATTTTTATTTATTTATTTTTTTGAGACAGAGTCTCACTATGTTGCTCTTGGTAGAGTACCGTGGCGTTGCAAACTCTTGGTTTTAAGTGATTCTCTTGCTTCAGCTTCCCAAGTAGCTGGGACTTACAGGCACCCGCCACAATGCCCAGCTACTTTTTTTTGTTGTTGTCATTGTTGTCTGGCAGGCCTGGGCTGGGTTTGAACCAATCAGCCTCAGTGTTATGTGGCCAGCGCCCTAGCCGCTGAGCTATGGGTGCTGAGCCCCTCAAACATTTATTTAGAGTGAGTTACTATGTACAAAGAACTGCACTTAGAGTTGGGAGAGACACAGATGTTTGAGATGCAATTCTTGTCTTTTAGAAGGCATAGTAGCTATTGTAGAATTCCAATTAATTGAGCGCATAAGTGATCATTAATAGTCAGTGTTACACTTATTTTACTTTTGGTTTTTCATTCTTACAAAACTCTCTTATCTGCTTTTTATTTCTTTTTAAATCTTTCTTAATTATATGAACTATATGTGTTTCAGAATCAGAGTATAGCACCTGGATAGAATGCTTTGCCCCTAGCAGCATCCATCATTTATTTGATGCACTGAGATAAACAGTTTGTCCAATTTTAATTCCTGTGTGGATAGCAATTGGCTGAATTAGAAACTGAGAGACATATTTAGAGACTACTGCTGAGTGCTGCAGCTGCAAGAATCTCTTTAAAAAGCATAAGATCTGTTACATAAATTATGTACTCTTTAAACTCTCTTCCATGTTCATTTATACAATTGATCACTGAAACTGCTTTAGAAATGTGTATCAAATATTTAGCATATTTTTAAACTTCCTTAATAACATCACTAATAAGTGGATGCAATTTCGTGTTTATTTACTACAAACAACTATGAATATCAGATAACCTAATTATAGTTCATCAACATTACCTTTGATTCATTCCAATGGAAATGTTTTTTCTCACTGCATTCATATTGTTTGGTGCATAAGCATGTAAAACAGCAGGTTGTTTCCCACGATCATAGATTTTAAATATTTACTTGCTAGTGCTGCATAATTTAGCACACTGGAGCTGGAAAGCAGTTTGTAGGGTAACTGATTCCATGACAGAGTAACAGAATATAATTTTCTTCTTTGACCTGAAGCTGCAAAAATAAAAAGCATTCTTCTACTCCTTCCCTCCCACCAATTAAAACTTGTCATGATAAATCCAAAAATTTAATTTTGTGTAATTATCCATTTATTTTAACAATCCAAGCACTGTTTATCATGACCTGTCAACGAATAATATAAAAAATAAAACATACTCATTCTTGTAATCCAAGTATTTATGCATGTTTTCTCTTCTAAAAAATCCGAAGAGTCTTTCTGTATTCCAAAATATGAAACCATAGGATACCTAAACAGGCAGGAAAACAACTATTTTGCTTTCTCAGTATAATAAATGTTGCATTTGTCATCGTGTCACACCTTTTTTTATTTGGTTCCCTCACCACGTGAATAGGAAATAAATAGCTATAACACCTGTTTTTGTGAGAATAATACCATAATAAAACAATTCAAACTACTAAACACGTCACAAAGTTGAACAACTTGCATCCTGGAAGGTTTTCATTCCCTTGTGGTTCCACACACTGGTAGTACCGACTTTTAGCCTTTTTAGTCTAATTTTAGCCTTTAGTATAATTTCCTATACAATTCGGGAACCTATTTGGTAGTCGTGGCTCCAAAAATCTCCGCAGCAAAACGACATAGCATCACATTTCGCAATCATTTAGTATTTCTCTCGACGTCCCTGAGGAGTGAAGATAACGCCTATAATTTGCATTTCGTAAAAAGTCTCCTCAGACGGTCCTGTGTTGATCCTTGAAAATAACGTGAGAGCGGAAAACCGCACACATCCCTTCATGTTTCATAAATAACCCACGCTCCTACCTACCGCTGGCTCGGAGTACCTTCCTGACCGGGTAAGACGCACAGCCGCGGAGTTGGGTCTGAGGGCTCGTCCGGCAGCAACGCGGGAGGAGCGTCGCGGTGCATGCTGGATCTTGTAGTCCCCCCGCCGGAGGCAAGGGCGTGTCTTGCGCGGCATGCTGGGAGTTGAAGTCCAACTGTTCGACAGGCACCGTGGTTTACCTGAGCGACTCTGCCTGCAGATGGACACTTTCGCTCGGTTCTGCCTTTGCCGCATTGATGGGTGAGGGGAAGGGTGGCGAAGGGGTGTGAAAGAGGGCTGGATGATGTTAGCGCGGCAGAGGCCCGTTCGCCGTTGCGATCGCGGCCGCCCATGGACAGGCCGTGGCGCCCCGGAAGTAGCGGCCGGAAGACTGTGGCCGCGGAGGGCGGGGCGCTGTCGCTGGGGCGCCGGGCTCGCCGCGACCGCAAGGCTTGACGGGGCGGCGTCGGCCGCAGCTACGGTGGCCGCGGAGGGCGGGGCGCTGTCGATTGCGGGTGCGAGGGCTGCTTTGCGCCGGCTGCTGCTGGAGCTGGAGCTTTCCCGGGTTGGTGGCTCCCGCGCCTTCTTGTAGTTCTTGTCTTTCTGTTTGGGTGAGGGATGGACTCGAGGCTAGCGGAGTCGTAGGGGTCGCGACTTGGAGTCCCTGGTCCCGGACTGACCGGGTGTCTGGGGGGGGGCCCTGCCCTCGGGGGAGACCTCTTGGCCACCACCGGGGTTCGCGGAGGCTTGGGGCGCCCTCCTCGTCTCTCCTTTCTGGTGTCACTTGTTTTGTGACTCCTCGTCGCCCCATCCTGGGTCCAGGGATAACCGGGAGCCTGACCGTGGGCAGCTTTCCCTCTTCCCTTGTGTTTTTGTTAGGTGTCCCAAAGCTCGACCTCTGTCCCTTGAGCTGCCGCGGCCGTTTGACTCCTTCCCGAGCTAGTGCTGTTGGGTCTCATTGAAAAAAGAACAGACAGGGGTTCCCAAGGTCTCAGTCCGCCTCCTTCCCCGCTCCTGTCTTCCTTTTTGGTCTTTGTTAGGGGTCCAAACCGTAACAAAGTAGCTTGCATCTATTACAGTCCAAACCGTAACAAAGTAGCTTGCTTTTCCATCCGAATGTTCAAGTTCATTGACTTTATTTGGTTTCCGCTCCCTTTCACCCTCCCCCACCCCCCGACCCACAGCGAAGGCGTTTTGAGGTCGGAGGTTGAGAACACATTTTTACATGCGATGACCACGAATCTGAGAACCCCCGACGGCCCACTCCGCAGCATTCTGCTTACTGAGTTTATTACGTATTTTGTGTGATTTCTTTGGCTCACATTTTCATTTTCTACTGATTGTTTTTCTACCTGGGATTCACTCCTGCTCTACGGTTAGAAGAGAATACCTCGACTTACAGCTCTTTGTATCTGGATTAGGAATTTTCTTCTGTTTTCCGGCTCTTACCAAATATCCCCAGTGGTATTTTAGCAATGATTTTTGTGTCATTTGATGGCAGATAGACACAGGGAAAGTGGTCTTTCCTTCTTGTTTGTGATTTGTGATTAGATTATGAGTCGGTGAAAGTACCTAGAGGGCTTGGAAAGGCTTTGAAAGGTGAAAGTTTTATGTATTGTCTTAGTTTCAAATTCATAAAGCTTCTTTCCTGAACAGAGAAGAGTCCTGTAAACTGATGCCATATGGAACTATCAGTTCCTTAGTTATAAAATTTAAGCTTAAAAAGTGACCAGTATAAGGAATTAGTAAAAAGAGCGTGAAAGCCATTTAAATGATGCTCTTTTTCTGTAAAATGAAATGCAGAGATTTTGAAAAATTTGTTTGTGATAATTGTCTATGATATATTTCTAGGTATTTTGATAGTTCTAGTAAACAGCACTGTGTACTATCACTAATATTTTGTAGACAGAAATTTTGTGCTTCCTGGCCTTTTGGGGACCATGTAACTCAAATGAGTTTCAGCATGTCTTCTATTGTGATTACTGCACTGTAGAGGTTCTAATAAAAAGAGGGATCACTTCAGCCCAGGATTTCTAGGCTGCAGTGAGTTAGGATCCTGCTACAACAGTTCAGCCTGGGCAATAGTGAGACCTTGTCTCAAGGTAGACAAAAGTACTAAGATTATCATACTTTTCTAAGCAGTCAGATGTAATCTGTATGTATTGGGAAAATATAAATCTTAATACTTGCTCAGTGTCATATTGGGATTATTCCTAATTAATCTGCAATGGTTGCATCCATACTTGAAATTTGGGGCTAGAAAAATGTAATATTTCACAATTAATTCACTCATGGAATCCTTTATTGGGGAGATGGTATGGAGCTAGACATTACTCAACTTTTACTATTTTTCTGATATTTTATTCGTTTAGAAGGCATTAATTGAATACTTCTTACTACTTAACTGTTAGCACCAAATCATCAAAATATCTTCTTGTCCTCCCCTCTGTACTAGATGCTTTTAAAGCATTCTCCCAGTGAGATATTGAGTGTTACTTAGTATTATTTACATTTAGCAGATGAAGAAACTGAATCTCAAAGAGTTTTAATCTTTGAGTTCATTTCTTTTTGACTTCCCACTGTACCACAGCTGCAAAGATTTGTTCTCTGTGGTAAAATATGTATATAAAGAGTATTAATTCAACAAACACTTGCCGAGCAGCAACTCTTCTGGGCCATGGTGATATAGTAGTGAATAAATACAGTCGCTCTGTAGGTGCTGGGACATAGGGAACAAAAGAGACAACAAAAGTTCCTGCCGTTAGGGAGCCATATACTCTAGCAGAATGTGTAATGTGTTAACCTTGGTTTCAGAAGCAGAAAATGTAGCCAACATGTGTTAAATTTTGTTTTACAGTGTCAAAATTTAGGAGAGAGATTAACTAGGCAAGGTTTTAATGAAGATGAGATTTAATCTAGAACTTAAGTAGTGGTTAGGGATTTGGTAGGTAGAAATTGGGAGGGAAGTAATTCCAGATTGATGTATATAACATGAACAGATTTTGAAGGGTGAATCATAAAGGAGAGAAATTGGAGGGAAGGACAGGTAACTGGATTGCTTTGTAGCTTCATGGGTTTTTTGTGCATAGTACATACACAGGATATTTGAACAATCATGTCTAAATGAATGAAGCTTGAGCACAGATGTGAGTTAATGAGGAATTGGGTAGATAATTGAGAGCCATTACATTGGGAATGGAAGAAAGAAATGGATTTGAGAGCTATTGGTGAAAGAACCAGTAGGATTTTTTAATTATTAAATGTTGGGAACGGGGTGGTATCTGTGGGAGAAGGGAGGCTAGAATACTAGGTTTGAACTGAGTGTAAATTGTAGATTCACTTATTTTGTCAAATCATGAGATTTAAAAAAAAATTCCAGGATGCATCATTATTTCATTAATCCCTAAGAGAAAAAATATTGTCAAACAGACCAAGATTGTGGATTGTAAAATGCCTGTTAGTTTCATAGTTGAAATGTAAAAATCTGATGTATACTCTCTTTATCTTTATTTTGGGGGGCTATTTATACCTAAGTTTGTAATCTTTGACATGCATTCAATCATGTAGCATTTATTAATGAGGCACTCTTCTAAACCACAATGGTGTGGTAGTGAATAAATACAGTCTCTACCCTTGGAATTTCCTGTGTAAAGGGGGAGACAGACAGAAATCAAATTCTCAGTCAAGTAAGTTTAAAGTTTCCACTATGGTTAGTGCTATTACAAAAGGAGTTGATTTTATACAGAGGAAGAAATGCTTATAGAAAGGCTAAGAGCAAGGACGGGGAGAGGCCAGTTAGGAGATTGTTGGAGTAGTGCAGATGAGAGATGATATTTTATCTTGGACCAGGTGGGGATGGACAGAAGTGTATAGATTTGAGAGATGTTCAGGTGGAGGAACTGGGTGATGGATTAGCTGTGGAAGGTGAGGGAGAGAAAGATACCATTGGCTACCTTCGGGGTTTTGGCTTCTGTATCTGGGTGGGTTGTGGGCAAGTCACTGAGAGAACACTGAAAGAGGAGTAGGTTTGGGGAACGTGTTTTATTTCTTAATATTTTTATTGTGGCACAAGTGTTTGATATTAATTTCTTAGTTATAGTTTCCTCTTTTGTGTCATTGTTTCAGTTTAGTATATTTGAGTAATGCTATGCCTGAAATAATTTTTTTTGTTTTTTGGTTTTTTTCTCTTGAATGAACAGGGTTGCAGTTTTGGATTAAAAACATCAGGAAATAAGTTGGTATCTGTTTTGAATCTATATGTAACATATTAAACCATATATGTGAATAGGTAAGTTAGTAATGCAGTTATATCTCATCTTTAGTTTTACTTGGGATTGGGCAGTAAACTAGGCATCTGGTTAAATTCTATCTTCATTAAGTTTGTACATATGTAATTGCAAATGTGCATTAGGGAAAAAAAGACATGCTTTACAGTTTTCTTTGAAGTGTCTTATTCATATAATTTTTGATGAGTGTTGAACTAATATAGTTTATTGTTTGTTACCTTTTTAAAAAAATTCTGAATAATATGAGAATATAAATAATTAGATTGCAATGTTTGCATTTGCTAAGTAAAGTCCCTGTTTTAGTTGTATCCTGAAGTTTAACTTTTTTAAAATTTCGAGACCTAGGCTCATTATGTTGCTCAGACTGGTCTTGAACTCTGACCTCAAGTGATCCTCCCACCTTGACTTCCCAAAGTGCTAGGATTACAGGCATGAGCTACTGTGCCTGGCCTAAATTTGCATGTAATAATAAATCATTAGAGTGGAAAATGTAGAGCAAAGAGCATGGACTTTGGAATCAGGCTACCTGGATTCAGGGTCTGTTTTGGGATTTTTTTGGTTTTTGTTTTGTTTTGTTTTGTTTTAGTGACAGGGTCTTGCTCTGTCACTTAGGCTGAAAGCAGCGGTACATTCATTGCTCACTACAGTCTCCAACTGCTGGGTTTGAGTGAGGCAATCCTCTTGCGTCGCTAGGCAAGCATGCCTGGCTGTTTATGTATTTTTTCTTTTTTAATTTTTTAATTCAAGTCGGGGTCTTGATATGTTGCCAAGGCTCCTTTCAAACTTTTGGCCTCAAGCTATCTTCCCATCTCAGCCTCTAACACTCTGGGATTCCAGGTGTGACCCACTGAAACTGGTTTTCTTTTGCTAATTATTAGCAGTGTGACCTTGTAGGAGTTATGTAACCTTCCCAAACTTACTTTGCTTTTTATTTATAAGATGAAGATAATAATAGTACCAGACTTGCAGAATTGTTTTGAAGATTAAATGAGATGATATATGTAAATAAGTTAACAAAATTTTTGGTACAAAATATAACTATGTATTCTGACTAAATATGTAAAGGTTTATATGTTTATTATTAAAGTTTAAATGTTTATTATTATTATAGTAATACAAAGTCTGACATCATCTGGAGTTCTGTGTCAGCAATTTTAGAGTTCCTCACAATGAATAAAACTTGATTTGGGGACAGATTTACTTGGTATTCATATTTGGATTTGGAGAAAATATTATATGTATAAGATAGCTTTGCTTATTCACTATTGCCCTGGCTGAGCCAGCACATGTAATCTTTCACAGAATTCTTGCCAGAGATTATGTTAACTTTCCAGCTAAAGTAGAAGACTGATGGTGATTTGTTTGTGATTACTTATATTTGTTAGGATTATTACCTTTCTTTAGCAAAATCTTTTTGGACTTTATATATTGTTTTTAGCTCTTATGGATAGGGTGAAGAAATAGTTAAGCTTTATGAAGTCTGATTGGTTGCTCTAAAATCAACTTAAATTCCACCTTTTTTTTCTTTTGAAAGTTTCAAACTGGCTGAGCTTGGTGGCTCACACCTGTAATCCTAGCACTCTGGGAGGTGGAGGTGGGTGGATTTCTTGAGCTCAGTAGTTTGAGACCAGCCTGAGCAAGAGTGAGACCCTGTTTCTACTAAACAGAAAACCTAGCAGGGTGTGGTGGCAGTTGCCTGTAGAACTAGCTACTGTGGAGGTAGGAGCTTGAACTCAGGAGTTTGAGGTTGCTTTGATGTACAATGATGCCATGGCACGCTAGCCTGGGCAACAGAGTGAGACTGTCTCAATTAAAAAAGAAAGTTTCAGATATATAAAAAAGTGGAAATAGTAGTACAACAAATACCTGTATATTCTTTCCCTAGATGCACTAGTTGTTAACTTTGTCTGTCTTTTGTGCTCATGCTTAGTGGTGGACAGATGCTTTTTCTCTACATACAAATACACATTATATACACTTTTTTTTCTTTCTGGTTCGTTTGAAAGGACGGTGGAGACATTATGACACTTCATCCCTAAGTGCTTTGCTGTGCATCTCCTAAGAACTAGGACATTCTCTTACATAAGTATAATGCTATTAACATACCTAGATGATTTATGTGCAATATGATAATATCCAGTCCATATGCAAAATTAGGTTTTTCTAAATATCCCAGTAATGTCATTATAGCATTAAAAAAATATTGCATCTGGCCGGGTATCGTGGCTAACATCTGTAATTCTCATGGTTTGAGAGTCTCAGATGGGAGGATCACTTGAGGTCAGGGGTTTGAGACCAGCTTGGGCAACAACATAGTGAGATCCTGTGTATACAAAAAGTTAAAAAAAATAATTGAAATGGAATCACACTGGATTTGTTTGCTGGCATACAACGAAAAGGCAAACACTGAAGCACTGAGTTTTTGCAGCAAGAAAATTTGTCAAGTGGCCAAAATAAGCAGACAGAAGTCAGACTCCAATCTGTTTCCCCAAGCCGGGGATTGGGGCAGGTTTTATAGTCAGAGCGTAATGAGGTGTCACCTGATAGGGTCTTGTGATGGATCGTCGCAGGAATTGTACTGGATCCCGCCATCAGCTGGTGCCAGGGCTCAATCCGATTGGACCCTGGATCCTGCCATGCAATGTCCATTTTATAATTCAGTTCCCCTCTCCTCCCAAGAGCACTTAGGTCCATCCCATGGTGCATGCTTGGTTCATCTGGGCATGCTTGTGTAATGTGACCTGGGGGAAGTCCATGGAAACTGGAAAAACCTCTCACAACTTTTGTTTCATTAAAGTTGAACCAGACTGGACTTGGTGGGGGAAGCCTATATTCCTAGTGATTCAGGAAGTTCTCTAATGGGGGAATTTGGTGGCACCACTGCATTCCAGCAAGACCCTATCTCTCAAAACAAATAAAACTCCAACCCTCCCAACTAAATCCTCTTAGAAATTATGAATTGTATTTAGTAGTTAATGCCTCTGTTTCAAATCTTCAAAGATACTGTCATTTTTGAAGAGTCCTGGCCAATTGTTTGTATAAAAGAATGCCTCACAAAATTGATTTGTCTGGTTGTTTTCTCACAGTTTCAGGTTGAACAGCAGGTGTTTGTTTTTTTGTCTTTTGTGTTTTTACTTTTACATAGGTGATGCTTTGAACTTTCTATTTCATTACATCTGTATCAATTAGGGGTAGTTTGTCCCATTACTGGTGATGCCAGGATTGATCACTTAGTGTAGCCAGATTTTTACATTCTGAAAGTTCTTTTTCCCTTTTGTACTTAGTTGCTAATCTGTGGGGCTGCTACTTTGAGATCGTATGGATATTCTGTTTTCCAGCAGTTTTTTTTTTTTAATCCACTGGTTTTGGTAGCCATTGATATTCCTTGTCAGAATCAATCATTGCATTGGTGGATGCCAAATAGTAATTTCCCAATTCTGTCGATCCTACATAATATTTGCTGGCCATTTTCTTTAAAGAAGAGCTAGGTAATCCCCTTCTCTCTTTTTATTTTTGTATTTTGTACTCAAGGATTCTTTCTTTCAAAATTTATGCAGTGTGTTATAATCGACTGACCTCATTATTTTTGATGATTATCTCAAATTTGATCAGTGATGCTCCCTTGAAGCTAGTTCCTATTGGCCTTTGGATATTGATACGTTGGTATTTGAGCACTTTCTTAGTCTTGTGCACAGTACTGTGTTCTAGGCTCACCTTGTACTTTCCCTACTTGATACGTGGAGTCAGCCGTTCACCATGCAGTCCTGGTTCACTGTAGTGGGCAATGATACTGAGAAACCAAAATCTGGGTGTTGGGTATGTTCATTGCTACTGGTGTGTCGTTGGCTTTAGACCAGTGATTTTCAGCCAGTGTGTTGTGGCCCCTGGTATGCCATGAGAGCACCTTAGATTTTAGGTGTGCTGTGAAAAATTTTAAAGATCATTAATTAAATTATTTTTGAAAGAAATTCAAAACACAATGCATATTTTTTTAAGCTTTTTTTTTGATCAACATAATGTAAGTGTGCTACAGGAGTTTAACTATAGGTTCAAGTGTGCCATGAGATAAAAAAGGCTGAAAAACACTGCTTTAGCCCCCCGGAGTGGACACACACACTCTTTTTAAGAAATCATGAGTTCATAGGCTATCTTCAGCTTAAGTTTGGTGCTATAGAGTTCTCTTCATTTTCCCTCACTTGATATTTATATCTCCACTTTGTAGGGAGAAATCAGATTCCTAGTCATATCAATATATTTATATAATTACTCATCTAGTCTGTCCTACAACATATATAAAATAGTTTTGAAATTATTAGATCAATTGCTTTCAACAACAGATCTACCAAGTAAAGAGTTCTTTGTAATTTTATTTTATTTTATTATTTATTTTTTGTAGAGACAGAGTCTCACTTTATTGCCCTCTGTAAAGTGCTATGGCGTCACATAGCTCACAGCAACCTCCAGCTCCTGGGCTTAGGCGATTCTCTTGCCAGTCCACTTTTATCAGCAATTCTCTTGCCTCCATTTGTAAGCCAAAACAATTGTGTTTGTGAACATTTCAAACAGTGCTCTTTTTAAAACTGATGATATAATTCAAGCTTTAAGCTTTAACAATGGACATAATTGTTGAGAGTACTTTAAATCATTTCTAAGTAGTATGTCTAGTGTTTGTATTTATACCCTTGAATAGAAAGATTTATGTTGTTAATTCTTTGTTCTTTGTGTTGGAAGAATGCCCTTTGTGACTGTGTTTTACCCTGTGATCTGAATACTCTCATTGGCAAGGGGAAGCATATTTCTCGTAATAGTCATAATACTTTACCTCTCCATTCTGAGATATAACCACATTTAGCCTTGGGTAATGGTTAGTTATAAATATCTTGCTCATTAGGATGTAACATTAGGTTGGGCAAGGTGGCTCTCACCTGTAATCCTAGTGCTGTGGGAGGCCAAGGTGGGTGGACTACCTGATCTCAGGAGTTGGAGACTAGCCTGAACAAGAGCGAGAATAAAAATAGAAAAAAAACTAGCTGGGTTGGGTTGGGTGCTTGTAGTCTCAGCTACTTGGGAGGTTGAGGCAAGAGGGTTGCTTGAGCCAAAGAGTTTGAGGTTTCTGTGAGCTCTGACACCAAGGCACTCTACCCAGGGAACAGAGTGAGACTCAGTCTCCAAAAAAAAGAATGTGAGGTTAATGAGGGCAGGAACTGGATTTCATGGCTCATTTTATCATCCTTAATTTCTTAGAGTTGATAGCCACTTAAATACTTGGTGATATTTTGTGTTTAAATGACATGTAAGTTTCTAGCCTCAATAATGTGGATGCACCTTTTTCTTGATAAGAAATGGGTTTTGGAGAAAAACTTTATCTTAGACAATTTTCTATTGCTTATAACAGAATATCCGAAACTGGGTAATTCATAAAGAAAAGGGAATTTCTCTCTCGAGGTACTTAGGAGGCCCATCTGGGGAGAGCCTTTTTGTTTGTAGGGTCCTTCTGCAGAGTCCTGAGGAGTGCAGGGCATCACATGGCGAGGGGATGAATGTGTTAGCTTAGGTCTTTTTACCCATTTCTTTTTTTTTTTCATTGTTGGGGATTCATTGAGGGTACAAGAAACCATTTTTACCTGTTTCTTATGAAGCTACCAGTCCCACTCTCGTGATAACCTGCTAACCTATTAACTCATCCATCTATTAAGCCATTAGAGCGCAGAGCCCTCATGGCCCAATCACCTCTTAAAGGTTCTACCCAGTTTTGGAGGGGACACACATTCAAACCTTCTCTATTATTACAGACCTCAAAAATCACTGTTTAAAACTAAACTCTTCTTCTTCACCTTAGCTTTCTCTACTTGGGTTCTCTATTTCTGTTAATGAAACCATTATTGTCTTAGACATTGGACTTGAAATCTCATAGCCACCTTACTCTCCTCTTTTTTATGTGGGCATATTCACATTTATATGTTTGTATAATGTTCACACCTGTACGCTGGTTGAGGCCTCATTACCACACAGTCATATGGCAAGTTGAAGGAATTTGGATATTTAATGTGGAAAAGAGAAGATTGGAGGGAAGGAGGATGGGGGGGTATGTCTTTGAAGATACTAAGGGCTTTCAAATGGAAGGATCAGTTAGAAACTACCTGGGAGACAGAATTTTGGTTCCATATAGTATCTTCCTGGCAAGTGTTGTTTAAAATTGGCAGATACCATGTAGTTACTATGGATACTCCAGAAGTAGAGAACAAACAGCTTAAAACATTATCAGGCTTTTAAACTTATAGGTGTATTTTGAACCTAGTCCAATACTCATAAAGTATCATGCTTCTTGTTCTAGGAGTGTTTCCTAGAAGCTGAGGGATGGCAGTTGGCTAGGATGTTGTAAAGGCGATCTTGTTACTATATATGGGTGGTTAAAACGAGTTAACGATTAGTGATGAATGAGTCTGCACTAGCAAGCAGATCAGATTTCTCAGAATGGGAGGGGTATTTTCTCCAGTTTTAAAAGTTTACATATTTTCTTTCACTACTCCTCATCACCCAAGTACTACTGATTAGGAGAGATTACTGGAGTGTACTGTGGTCTAGAGCTAGTGTCCATCCATGTATCAGTACTTAACTTGTTACTAGATGCTTTGTAAGTTCCTTTTAAATCCTAAAATTCTGATAGCCTTCAGTTCTTGTAGAAGTTAGTTGATTAAATGGTTTGATGTCCATGTTACTCTTTGTGTCTCTCTTTTCTTTCTTCTTTCTGTTAAAAGACAGAGGCGCACTCTGCTGCCCCGGCTAGAGTGCCATGATATCAGCCTCAAACTCTGGGTTCAAGTAATCCTTCTGCCTCAGCCTATTAGGTAGGTGGGAGGACAGACACCCACCACAATGCCTGGATACTTTTTCTATTTTTAGTAGAAACCAGGTTTTATTCTTGCACAGGCTGATCTCAAACTCCTGAACTCAAGGGATCCTCCTACCTGAGGCCTCCCGGAGTGCTTTACATGTGTGAGCTGCCATGCTTGGCCTACTTTTTCTATACAGACTGCATACTTAGCAGCTTGGAAAGTTGCATTTTCTTTTCTTCCTTTTTTTATTTTCAGAGATAGGGTCTCACTCTGTTGTCCACGCTGAAGTCCAGCAGGTGTGATCACAACCCACTGTACCTTTGGGCTCCTGGGCTCACTTGGTATTCTTGCCTCAGCCTTTAAAAATTAACCCACATGAAAAACAAACAAACAAACAGCTTCTCAGATGATTGCAATATGAAAGTCTCGTTACACTGATCAATGATTTTAAATCAGCGTGTCATGGCACACTGGTGTGCTGTGAGAGGATCTTAGGTGTGCCAGGAAAATGGTTAAAGACCATTGATTAAATTATTTTCAAAAGAAGTTAAAAAAAAATTAACCCAGATGGTACATGTATACCATGGAATACTATGAAGCCTTAAAAAAGATGGAGGCGAACATGGCGGAAGAGCCCGGGGCGCCCGAGGAGCTGTAGCTGCTGCAGCCACCCGCGGGGCAAGGTCGCGGCCTTGGCCCGCTGGATCCCGACCAAGAGGCAGAAGTACCGGGTCGCGATCTATAACTACAATGCTTCTCAAGATGTGGAACTCTCCTTGCAGGTCGGTGACCCAGTTCACATCCTGGAGATGTACGAGGGTTGGTACAGAGGATATACCCTCCAAAATAAATCTAAAAAGGGTATTTTCCCTGAAACGTACATCCATTTGAAGGAGGCAACAGTGGAAGACCTCGGACAGCACCAGACTGTGATTCTAGGCGAGCTGCCCCTGATGCAGGAGCTCACGTAGACTCTGCGAGAATGGGCTGTCACCTGGCGAAAGCTCTACGTGAACAGCAAGGTCACCCTCCTCCGCCAACTGCAACAGATGACATACAGCCTGATCGAGTGGCGGTCCCAGATCCTGTCTCGGAAGCTCCCCAAGGATGAGCTGGCAGAGTTCAAGAAGAAGGTCACAGCCAAAATTGATCACGGGAACAGGGTGCTTGGGTTAGATCTGGTAGTGCGAGATGACAATGGGAACATTTTGGACCCGAATGAAACCAGCACCATTGCCCTCTTCAAGGCCCATGAAGTAGCCTTAAAAAGGATTGAGGGAATGATTCAAGAAGAAAAGTCGATGTTGCAGAACCTGGACCTGCGAGGCCAGTCCATCTTCAGCACCATCCACCCCTACGGCCTCTACATGAACCTCAAGAACTTTGTCTGCAATATCGGGGAAAGATGCGGAGTTGTTCATGGCCCTCTATGACCCAGACCAGTCCACTTTCATCAGTGAGAACTATCTGATCCGTTGGGGCAGTAACAGGATGCCCAAGGAAGTTGAGAAGCTCAACAACCTTCAGGCGGTGTTCACCGACCTCAGCAGCACGGACCTCATCCGGCCCCGCATCAGCCTCGTGTGCCAGATTGTCCGCGCGCGCCACATGGAGCTGAAGGAAGGCAAGAAGCACACCCGGGGCCTCCGCAGACCTTTCGGAGTAGCAGTGATGGATATTACCGATATCGTACACAGGAAGGTGGACGATGAGGAAAAGCAGCATTTTATTCCCTTTCAGCAGATCGCAATGGAAACCTACATCCGCCAGAGGCAGCTCATCATGTCACCCTTGATAACATCACACCTGATCGGGGAGAATGACCCCCCTCACTTCACTCTTAAACAAAGTGATAGCAGCAAAGGAAGTGAATCACAAAGGCCAAGGTCTTTGGGTGTCCTTGAAGCTCTTGCCAGGTGACCTCACACAAGTTCAAAAGAATTTTTCACACTTGGTTGACAGATCAACAGCAATAGCCGGGAAGATGGGCTTTCCTGAAATAATACTGCCAGGAGACGTTCAGAACGATATTTATGTCACCCTAATCCATGGCGAGTTTGACAAAGGGAAAAAGAAGACACCGGAGAACGTGGAGGTGAGTCCGTGCACGACGCGGAGGGCGAGATGCTGGAGAAAGCGATTCATCCTGGTGCTGGGTACGAAGGCATTTCAGAATACAAATCGGTGGTCTATTACCAAATCACGCAGCCCTGTTGGTATGAGACTGTCAAGGTGTCCATTGCTATAGAAGAGGTCACTGCCATGTACGGTTCACCTTCCGACACAGGTCGTCTAAGGAATCCAGAGACAAATCTGAGCGAGCCTTCGGGGTGGCCTTTGTGTAGCTGGTGAACGCGATGGCACCACTCTGCAGGACGGGCAGCATGACCTGGTGGTTTATAAGGTGGCGCTCACAGAACGAGGCCCAGAAAATGGCTGAGAGAAGAGTTAACTCCCTTTCAAACGGGCGTTTCAGGCTCCTTTCAGATTTATGTGTACACACATCAGGAATGTCCCTGGTGCTAGATGTGTTTGTTCATTAAAGTCGAGGAACCTGGGGGTGGGGGGTGGGGTGGGGTGGGGGGGGGAGATGGAGGCTTTACCTCTTTTATGTTTACATGGAGGGACCTGGAACATATTCTCCCGAGTAAAGTATCTCAAGAATGGGGGAAAAAGTATCCAATGTACTCAGTACTTCTATGAAACCTACTTATATTTACTCACACTTTGTTATGAAAGGTAGAACACAACTATAGCCCAGGATGAAGGAGAGAAATGGAGGGGAGGGTAAAAGGCGGGACCACACCCATGGAGCATATTGCAAGGCTATAAGTCAAATCTGTCACGTGTAGAACCTAAATGTCTTAACACAGTAATCAGGTAAATGAGGTGAAAGCTGTGTTGATTGGTTTGATGTAGCCATGTCAGATTGTATAAAAAAAACAAATAAACACACTGTACCCCACATGCATAAATGTGTTCATGATCTATGTGTACTTGACGTAATAAAAAAAAAAATTAACACAGATAATTAAAAAAATTTTTTTTGTACAGATGGGGTCTCAATGTGTTGCCCTGACTAGGAAAGTTGCGTTTTAAAGTATGGAGGTTCCAGGTGTTTGTAGTTACCCAGGACTCATCAGAGGTTACTAAGGGCCTGACATAATTAAAATTTATTTATCAAGCTGCTTTTAGAGATAAGATCAGGGCTTAAAGCTGTTTTAAGACAGCCCACATATCATTAATAATTTTTATTACGGTCATCAAATAAATGATTAAGTTCATTTAATTCCTTCTGTCCCATCTAGGTTGGTCATGACCGGCGACAGTCTGTGAACACACAATATGCTGTGTTGCACAAGTGGAGGTTTTTGCCACAAGTTGTGTGAGAAACTTGATAGAAGTCATGTGTGAGGGTAAGCCTGTGTCTGCTCAATACTTAGTTTTTTCCATATATAGTTTACCTTTTTGATTTAAGAGAAGAATGTATAAGTACATTTTATTTAAGTTATCATTATAAAGTAGCCATGCAATGACTTAACACTTTTAACAGGGAGATTGATCCTGAGGAATCCTAAGAACGTTCATAGGGTATATCCTTGAAGCAAAATGATCTTATTGGTCTCTTTGCTTTCAGTCCTTTAGTCTTCTTTCTTTTTTTTATTCTTCTTCTTAAAATGAGTTTCTGAGTTATGTCCTGCCTTGATCATGTTGCTGTTCCTTTTTGAGTCTTTTTGTCTATACTTCTAACTGCCATCTGCCTTGACTTACCATTAGCTCTGGAAGGACACATTCTACATAATATTACTATTGCTCTTCTTCGTATTTGCCACTTTTTTTTATTACTATGCTGGTTCCTTAGGTATCTTTTGAGACTGAACATTTAGAGTGTAAGTTAGTGCACGAAGGTAGAAGATTGGCAGGTAAAGGTAAAGGCAAGGAATAGAAATGGATACAATAATTGATATTTCTGTAACAAAGAACTGAGATGGAGAGAAGAGGTAAGAGAGCAGAGATGATGGCCCAATGTATAAGAGATTGATCTTCAGGATCAGATGAGGGATTGATATTTGTCACTAAAAATGCATCAGATACAGAAGGTGATCTACAGTAATGAAAAACGTGAGTCACATTTGATTTGTTGAACCACATCAGAAACTCTAAATCAGTATCTGATGTCACGTAGCAGCAGGTTAACATTTGAGGAAGATGCCCACGCATATGAAAATCATTGAAGGCTGCGGCGTTTTGCCCATTTTGTGTGTGCAGGTGTGTTCTGTGGACTCAGTCCCTGAAGGTCTGTCGGGAGCTCTACTTGGCTTCCATTCTCAGTGGATGAAATAGTCTCTCTCTTGCGAGATGGGGGAGGCTGATTGCCTTCACCTGACCCCACATTTATCAGTTTATAATTTATTAACTCTTTTAGTGCATGATTATAGATTAAAAAGTGAATCTCTAAAAGTTATATCTGGGTCTCAACTAATTATTTTCATATAATAAATTGTAGCTCTGTTCGTCAAAAGAATTCTGCTTAGTCATCACTCCATTTTTGTATAATTGTTAGTAAAGTTTAGGAGTAAACTTCTTCTGGTAGCTTATCTTTGTTTACTCAGATAGGATAAAATAGAAGTTTCTCCTCCAATGCTATTACCTACTAAAAATGGATTTGTCAGAATGTTAGCAGTGAACAGAAATATGGAGAGTGTGGATGGTCAGATTTGTTGTAGTGTGCACTAACTGGGAACACTTACTTGAAAAAAGATTTAGTAATTTCTCCAAAGTTTTAAGAAATAATTTATAAATATTCTAAAAGGTAATTTGGAAATTGCGAAGAAGGTTGTTGTTGTTACTATTATTTGAGACTAGGAGGTCTTGCTCTCTCACCCCAGCTAGAGTGTGATGGCATCATTGCAGTTCACAGCAGCTCAGACGCTTGGGCTGAAGTCGTCCTCCTGAGTAGCTGAGACACAGGTACATGCTGCCACACCAAGCTAAGTTTCCAATTTTTTGCAGCGATGAGGGTCTCACTCTTGCTCAGATTGAAGAATGTTATTTTGATGTTTTCCACATTGAGACGCTGATGACACCACATAGAATAAACAAGAATTTTGGCATATTAGCTTGATCACTAGGGCCCTCAAACCAGGTGTTCAAAAAGGTCCCAGAGGAATTAAAATATAATGGGCAACGTCTAAATCATCACTTGACTGTTTGCCTCGTAGATAAATGAATTTTAGTTCATTTTACTTTTTTTTTTAAACGAGGGAAGTTTTGGAAAGGTAGTTGGTGGGTGAAGGTAGTTTTAGAATTTTGCAGTGAGGCTATTACTCTTAAAGTTCTTCGTGGTTTCCTCATTTGTGTTCTTTTGCTCATTTGCAGTTAAGCAAAAAGTACCGTTTGTTTTGCTTTTCCCTGGCTTATCTTACATCGACACAGAGAAAAGTTCTATAGACTGAATGGACTGAAGTGTTAATGTATCCTTTTTTCTCTTTCCAAATCTCATCATACTTATTTTAAGTAGAAACTAAAGTTGTAAATTAACAAGAATATCCTCTAAGTCAGCAGTTGTCAACCTATGGGTCGCGACCCCTTTGTAACCATGAAAATACATCTTGCATATCAGATATGTACATTACGATTCATAACAGTAGCAAAATTACAGTTATGAAATAGCAATGAAAATAATTTTATGGTTGGAGTCACCACAACATGAGGAACTGTATTAAAGGGTCGCGGCATTAGGAGGCATCAGAAAGGGTGCGAACCGCTGCTCTAAGTCATTTTTTTTTTAGCCACAGCTTCTCTGGGGAATTAAATTGAGGAAGTTAACTTTTCACATGACTAAATAGCTGAATCTGATGTCTTTAAGAACCACAAGAATTAGAGTTCTTCATCTTAAAAAGGAAAAAAAGTTTCAGCACTTTAACTTTTATCTTCTAGTTGTGTAAGGATTTTGTAATGGAATGTCTTCTTTGTAGATTTCTTAGTCCAGCAGTCCAGTTGTATTGTTGGAACTTAGCATAACTTAATTACATTTGTAATTTTGTATATTAATTTCTTCATTTGAACAATTTACTTTTGAATAATTTTTTATTATTTTAGAAGAGGCTTAATATGAATAATTTAAATAGTAAAGTGCAGAGAAAAAAGCCAAAATAGACATTTCATTTCTACTTTTAGTGTTATGAACTTCTAGACATTGTTTTATTCATATTTGTATGTATAGAGGCATAATTATATACTTACATAACATTTATGCAAAATTGTTTTTATGTTCTTTCCTTTTTTTCTCTGTCAGACCTGGGATATCTTTTTCTTGTGATAAAGAGCTATATCATCATTACATGTATATCCATGATTTAGTCATCAGCAGATAATTTTGTGTCTGTTATGTGCTGGTTGTGCTCATTCTGTGCCCCCAGGAGTTTATTATTTAAGAAATAATTATGTAAAATGCTTATTTCCTCAGGATTGCAAGTTTTCTCTCTTCTGATGATAAAAAAAGATGAAATTCCTTTAATATATAATTCTTTGACCTAGTAAAGTTGGAAGTATTTTTTTTTGCAGTTTTGGCTGGGGCCAGGTTTGAACCTGCCAGCCCCTGTAAAAGGGGCCGGCGCCCTACTCCTTGAGCCACAGGCACCGCCCAAGTTGGAACTATTTTCATATGGTTATGGCTCATTTCTTTTTTCATTTGCTTTTTTTTTTTCCCATTTGGATTTTTTCCTTATTGCTTTATAAGAGCTTTTTGTATATTAAGGGCATTAATTCTTTTGTGTATGTAGAAGGTATTAAACTTTTTTCTAATTGGTAGCTTGTAACCTCACCCAGCTCATGCTGCTTTTGTTCTTCCTATACACAGTTTTCATTTTTATGTATTTACATTGTCTTTTCTGATTTTTGGTTTTGCAAATGATGCTAGAAAGATCTTTTCTTTTCTTTTTCTTTTTTTTTTTTTTTTTGAGACAGAGTCTCAGTCTGTTGCCTTGGGTGGAATGCTGTGGCATCATGGCTCACAGCAGCCTCAAACTCTTGGGCTCAAGTGATCCTCTTGCCTCAGTCTCCTGAGTAGCTGGAACTATAGGTGCCCTGCACCATGCCCACCTAGTTTTTCTATTTTTAGTAGAAATAGGGTCTTGCTTTGCTCAGGCTAGTCTGGAACTCCTGAGCTCAGGCAGTCCACCCACCATGTCCTCCTAGAGTGCTAGGATTACAGGAGTGAGCCACTGCGCCTGGCCCTTCGAAAGGCTTTTCTACCCTGACATAGTACACATTTTTAAATCTGTTTCCTTGTAGAAAAGGAAATCCTGTTTCCGTGTGTGCTGTATGTTTGCATTTACATTTAAATCTTTGATTCATCTAGATTCATAATGTGTGAAGTCATTATCCAGATTTATTTTGAAAAACTGGTTAGCTTAGTATTCTAGCACTATTTATTGAATTATCCATCTTTCTTCACTGATACGAAATGTCTGTCATATTAAGTACTGAATTCTCAAATACCTTAGGTATATTTCTCTGCTCCCCATTATGTTTTACTCAGTGTCATCCTGTGCTAATGAGAAAAATTAAGTTAAGTAGCACTAACCTTAATCACCGTCTTTCTGTAATGCCTTCTAGTATGCAGTAGGACACATCTCCTCATTAGGTATTTTTGGTTATTCCCTTATAAAATATACTAATTGTAATACTTTCTAACATGGGTCAGGGGATTACCTTCTAAAATATTCCTGCTCTAAAGTTAATATTTTTAGAAAGAGCCATTTAAATTTTTGTTATAGAAATAAAGTGGGGTTCTGGGTGGCGCCTGTGGCTCAGTGTGTAGAGCGTTGGCCCCATATACCGCGGGTGGCAGGTTCAAACCCAGCTCAGGCCAAACTGCAATGAAAAAATAGCCAGGCATTGTGGTGGGTGCCTGTAGTCCCAGCTACTCAGGAGGCTGAGGCAAGAGAATCACCTAAGCCCAAGAGCTGGAGGTTGCTGTGAGCTGTGATGCCACGGTACGAGCTGTGATGCCACAGTACTCTACCGAGGGTGACATAGTGAGACTGCCTCTAAGAAAAAAAAAAAAAAGAAATAAAGTGGGTTTCAACTTTATGGAAGAATAGAAATCAGTTTTAGTTATGAAAAGTAATTGTACTGAATTATTAAATTAGCAACAGCTCATTTTTAGTTTGACCTTAAGATAATAATTTTATTATTCTCATCTATTCTCTGTAACAATGACAATAAAAGTATTCTTAGAGAATATTGAAGGTATATTCCAAAAGCTTTTCAACTGTTTCCGTTTGGGGATTAAGTTATTCTAAGTAGTCTAAGTAGAAGGCTTTTTGACTAAAAATATAAAAGAACAAGTCAATTTATTCCACTCTAAGTGCCTTAAGCTCAGAATATTTGTTTCAGTAATTTCTATATTTATTACAATATCTTAGTTTGCTTTTTTATTTAGGAGTCATCATTTAAGATACATACTTTCCTACATACAAAATGTCTAATTGCTTGTTGCCTTCATTTTCCCCTGTCCACTTGAAGGCATCTTGACTTTCACACTTTTGCTAAGGACTGTCCAGAGTATTTTTGGTGGCTGGTTGGGAACTGTCTGAAATAGAAAGTCTTCTTGGTTCCTCTGGTAAGTATAGTAAATTTGCCTACTTTCTGACTTACAAAGAAAATACCTGCATGTACATTCTTTTATTTAAAAATTTTGAATTTAGAAGATATTAAGGTTGGTGACTTTTTAAAAACGAACTTTTAAAATTCTAAAAATAATATAGGTTCTTTAAATAAGGTTTGGAAAATGTGGGCAATCATAGCAAAACAACCACAGAAAAGCTATTGTTAAAATTTTGGTATACTTCTTTTTACCCTTCTCTCTCTCTCACCTTCCTCCCTCACAAGCCCCCCTGCCTGATAACATAAGTTTCAGATTCTGCATGGTGTTTCCTTATTTTCATAAACTCTTTGGAGACATTTTTAATAGGTATATACGACATCATCTATACCAGGGGGTCCTCAAACTGTGGCCCGTGGGCCACATGCGTTGGTGTGAATTGTATTTGTTCCCGTTTTGTTTTTTACTTCAAAATAAGATATGTGCAGTGTGCATAGGAATTTGTTCATTTTTTTTTTTTTTAAACTATAGTCCGGCCCTCCAGCGGTCTGAGGGACAGTGAATTGGCCTCCTTTTTAAAAAGTTTGAGGATGACTGACGTACTATGTAATTCATTCATTTTTAAAACTCTTTTCCTACTTTTCCAGATTTTGCTAAATTATGTATGCAGTTTTGTTGAAGAAAATTTTTCTTTCCCTTATTCCAGTGTCAGTTAAATAAAAATTCTAATTCTGGTGAGAGTGCTGCTGGTGGTATACCTATATTTCATTAATTTATCAGTTCACTGATTCATTTAATAAATATTTTTGAGAACCAACTGTGTGCCAGGCAGAATTTAAGGACACTTAGTTTATTGTCTAGTGTAGGAGACAGGTAAGAAACAAGTAATTACGACGTGGTGAGTGTGGTGATGGAGGAAGAGGTAGAATCCTCTGAGAGCTAAGAGGAGCGCACTGATTCAGTTTGAGTTCAGGGAGGGTAGTTAGGGAAGTTTTACTAAACTTAGGAGAGGGAGCGAGATGGGGCCTTCTGGGCTCATGACAGTAAGGTATTCAAACGAGATGAGCAGGAAGGCACTGAGGTGGAGGGCAGGTTTAAAGACACGGAGGTATCAGCATGTCAAGTTCAGGAAGCTCTTTATGTTAGAAATTAGAAATAGTTACAGTATATGGTTGAAGGAAACCAAAATATTTTTCCCCACACTATGTGGAGTTGTTAAGTTAAAGGCACTGCAAATGGGGGGAACACTCTGCCCCAGCCTCTGTTTGCCTGCTGGCAGGGCGGAAATCCTTCCCTACCAGAGGGGGGCAGCACTGGCATACTGGTCCAGAGAAAGTGCCAGCAGCCACCAGAGGACTCTGGGAACAGATTTCTCTGCCTTCCCACATTTTCCCACCTTTTACAAGACTGGAACCTTTCTCTTCTTTGTCTTATCACTATATAGGATTTATGGCTCTTTGTTAAAATGCTATTTCAGCAAGGCCCTAAGCCACTCCCTTGAGAGAGAAGTAATTTTGAACTGAGGTGTTTCCTGCATGATGGGTACACATTAATAAACTTCTGTTTTTCTTTTGTTAATCTCACTTTTGTTTTTAGGAGGGTAGCTCAGCTAAGCAACTAAAATGGGAAAGAAAAGAAATTACACTTTCTTCCCTACATGGTGCTTGTGAGGAAGTAGTAAGAGAGCAAGCTGAGAAAGTGGACAGAGGTTATTTCGTGAATTTTGTTCTTTAGTCCCAGGCACTATACCAAGTGCTGAGGTTACAAGCAAACAAGGCAAAGTCCTTGAGGAATGTATTTATAGCTTTAATTCTCATTTATACATCAGAAATTCTCAATACCCCTGACCTGGACTTCGGCATTGAGCTCCAGGTCTGTGCATGCAGCTGCCTGGTCGCCATGTCTGGGGCACATGGAGAACGTAAGCTCCACAGGGCCGGAGTTTCACTGCCTTGTGCTCTGTCTGTGGTGCTCAGAACACTGCCCAGCAGTAATTATCAAATGATTAAATAAGCAAATGATTCTCTACTTGCGTCTCTCAGAGACATCTGGAATGCCACATATATGAAATCAAATTTATGAACTTCTTATCTGTTCCTCTCCTAATGTTTCCTATTTCAACATTTGGCACCATCTGTTTACTTGCACAAGCCAGAGGCCCAGGCAAATCTTTGACATATGCCTCTTCCTCACCTTCCACGTCCATTACATCATCAACACTTATTAAATTTTGATGTTTCCTCTTATGTCCATTTCTCTCCATCTTTCCTCCTCCAGTCTAAGCTACTACCATCTCTGTCCTAGTTCTGTACAATATAGGTTGAGCATCTCAAATCTGAAATTGTGAAATGTTCCTAAATCCAAAACATTTTGAGTGCTGACTTGATGCTGAAAGAAGTGTTCATTGGAAGTTTTCAGTAGTACTACGTTTGCCGAAGGGCCAGAATAATCTTTCATTAGGTGAACAAACACAGACTTTTGTCTCTAGGAGAAATCGAACAGGCTCCTGTACTTCTGTTATTACCAAATCAACAGCTGTGGTCATAAACAGCACTTTATCTAGGAAGAGAGAGGTTGGAGAAGCAAATAAAAAAGACAGAAACATATCTGCTCATATAATTAACATAAAAGTAATTATACTGATTACACACTTTAAAGATATGATAAGGAAAATAATCAAATAAACATCTAAAATAATCAAAAAAAAAGAAGAAATGTTCATTGGAACATTTCAGATTTTGGATTTTGAGATTAGGGATGCTCAACTGCTAAGTATATATAATTCAGACATTCCAAAATAAAAAAAAAAATTGAAATCTGAAAGTGCTTCCATTTGCAAGAGTTTTCATGAGAGATCCTCATTCTGTGGTAGTAAACGCTCATTATCTACTCTTGTCCCTTTCCAGTCGCTTTTGGAGTAAAATAAACAATAAATAAAAACAAATTCACCGATCTGATTGTGATATTCCTGTTTGAAACCAGTTGCTCTTAGGATAAGGAAGAAAATTCTTGGTCTCCAAGGCCCTGTGTGCTCTGCCCTGTGTAGCCCTATAGCCTCTTCTCGTGCCACATTTTTGGACTTTCTATTTTCTAGTCCTGTTGACTTTTTAAATTCTTCCATTAGACTGTGCTTTCTATAGCATGCCTCACACCTATAATGTATAATTGGTAGCTTTTAATACATTTTATAAAATATCTATTCTTAGAGAAATTAATGTTATCAATTTTTGAATAGGTATTTATAACTCTAAAAGGGTAATGTTCTATGCAGTATTCTTTTCTTGAAAAGTAAACTGTCTGTGAATTATTACAAGTAAATGCAAGCGGTTTCGGTTATATTTGTTCCTCTTTCAGATTGTCACACCTCAATTTTCCCTCAAGTCAGTTATAACACAAACAGGAACTACATGTATTCTTTTTTTTTTTTTTTTTTTTTGAGACAGAGCCTCAAGCTGTCACCCTGGATAGAGTGCTGTGGTATCACAGCTCACAGCAACCTCCAATTCCTGGGCTCAAGTGAGTCTCCTGCCTCCGCCTCCCAAGTAGCTGGGACCACAGGCGCCCGCCACAACACCCGGCCATTTTCTGGTTGCAGCCATCATTGTTGTTTGGTGGGTCCGGGCTGGATTCAAACCCGCCAGCTCAGGTGTATTGGGCTGGCACCTCAGCCACTTGAGCCACAGGCACCGAGCCGAACTACATGTATTCTTAAAGTGAGAAAACATTTTCTGTTGTAAATTCTTTTTTTACAAAAATGCTGCAGTATTGAGGTAGGAAGGAGATATAGGAGATATCTTAATTTAAAAAACTTAACAGAATAATTAAACTTATGAAACTTAAATGAAAGTTGTGACTTAAGAAGCCTCCATTCTGAAGATAATCAACATTTTTTATAAGATTTCAGATCACCTTTTCTAATATCAAGTAAAACAAAATCTTGGATATTCTCATAAACACCAAAGTCACAGTGTATTACTAAATTGATTTATTGTATTCAATTGTGAGCAATTGGTGGAGATTATTGCTTTGTTTTGTAAGACAATTTTGTTGTTACATATTTGGTATTAAATGTTTTTTGTAATTGAAGTATTTTAAAATGTCTTCTATAAGATTTCTGTCTGTTAAATGAGAATTTGGTTTTCAATCTATAAAATAAGAAATTGGTTTGTTCATTTCCAGTTCAAATGGTTTTTAATCACTTCAGTAACTCTAACCAGTTTGGTACCATATAACCGTATGTGTGCTGATTATTTATATTTCCTTCGTTTTTTTAAAAGTCAGTACAAAAGATTAAACTCTATAGAAGAATGCACTCAAGTGATGGCTTTATTTTAGAATTTGAATATGGAGGCCACAGGAACAGATGAAGTTGATAAGCTAAAAACTAAATTTATATCTGCTTGGAACAACATGAAATATAGTAAGTATCATGATTTTAAAATTGTATAAATCTGAAGAAATATTTGAAGATATGTATCATTTTCCTCATTAAATCACTGACAACTACTTGAGAATAAATGATGTACTTTACTTGAATGAAATGTTTCTATAAGGAATACAGTTAAGGAAACTTCCCGAAGAAAGAATGGAATATCATCATTAAACGTTTCTTAGTAACTCAGGCATACTATGTGATCCTTTCTTAAGTTGCTAGAGCATATTGATATTTTCATGGTTTGTGAACTTTTATTTTTAACTTCCTGAAGCAGGTAGAATTTATTCAGATGATGATAATAATAACCTAACTTTCTCAAATGCAATTTCAGCTATTTTCATCTCTGAACCAGGAAATAAGCAAATAAACCTTTGAACATACAAAAACAGTGTAAAGTTCATGTACCAAAAGCTCTGATGTTTTTCCTGTAGACGTTTTTTAACCTAGTTACTTTTGGTTTACAAATAATTCCAAGGATACTATAGAGATTTTTGAAACTCACCTGAGGTAGAGAAATATTTGTACAGAACCGTTTAAATAGGAATAAGTTCATCTCCATAAAGTAGGAATGAAAATAGAATTCAGTAAAACCCCATTCTTTTTTTTTTCTACTATGTGCTTATTATTATTATTATTTTTTTTTATTGTTTGGGATTCATGAGGGTACAAAGAATTAGGTTACACTAATTGCATTTGTTAGATAAAGCCCCTCTTATAATTATATCCCACCTTCAAGAGGTATACCATACACTGTGACCCCTCAACTCCCTCCCTCCTCCCCTCTCCCTGCTCCCTTATTCCCCTAAACCCCCTTGTATTAGCTCATCTTCTGCCTTCATATTAGAATAAAGTACATCGGATTCGTGCTTCTCCTAAGAAGAATGTCTTCCACCTCTATCCAGGTTAATACAAAAGATGTAAAGTTTCCATCTTTTTTAGTGGCTGAATAGTATTCCATGGTGTATATATATATACAGCTTGTTAATCCCTTCCTGGGTTGGTGGGCATTTAGGCTGTTTCCACATTTTGGCTATTGTAAATTGAGCTGTGATAAACAGTCTACAAATATCCTATGATAAAAGGATTTTTTTCTCTTCTGGGTAGATGCCTAGTATTGGCAACACAGGATCAAATGGGAGATCTAATTTGAGTTCTTTGAGGATTCTCCATACTTCCTTCCAAAAAGGTTGTATCAGTTTGCAGTGTCACCAGCAGTGGAAAAGTGTTCCCTTCTGTCCACATCCATGCCAGCGTCTGCAGCTTTGAGACTTTGTGATGTGGGCCATTCTCACTGGGGTTAGGTGATATCTCAGGGTAGTTTTGATTTGCATTTCTCTGATGATCGGGGTCAATGAGTGTTTTTTTCATGTTTTTTACCCATTCTTCTGTCTTCTTTAGAGAAGGTGCTATTTGTGTTGCTTGCCCAGTGATATATGGGATTGTTGAGTCTTTTTTTGTTGATTAATTTGAGTTCTCTATAGATCCTAGTTATCAAGTTTTTGTCCAATTCATAATATGCAAATATCTTTTCCCATTCTGAAGGTCGTCTGTTTGCTTTGGTAGTTATTTCCTTAGCTATACAGAAGCTTTTCTGTTTAATTAAGTCCTATTTGTTTATTTTTGTTACTGTTGCAATTGCCATGAAAGTCATCTTCATAAAAATCTTTCCTCAGGTTGATATCTTCAAGTGTTTTCCCCATCTTTTCTTTGAGGATTTTTATTGTTTCATCCCTTAGATTTAGATCTTTTATCCATCGTGAGTCAACTTTTGTAAGTGGTAAGAGGTCTGTGTCCAGTTTCAGTCTTTTACATGTGGATATCCAGTTCTCCCAGCACCATTTATTGAATAGGGATTCTTTTTCCCAGTGTATGTTTTTGTTTGATTTATCAAAGATCAGGTGGCTATAAGAGGTTAGTTTCATCTCATGGTTTTCTATTTGGTTCCAAATGTCATTGCCTCTATTTTTGTGCCATTACCATGATGTTTTGATCACTATGGCCTTGTAGTATAGCTGAAAGTCTGGTAGGGTGATACCTATGGCTTTATTTTTATTACTAAGAATTGCCTTGGCCATATGGGGTTTCTTCTTGTTCCATACAAAATGAAAATGATTTTTCCAAATCTTGAAAGTATGATGATGATATTTTAATGGTGATTGCATTGAATCTGCAGATTGCTTTGGGTAGTATAGACATTTTCACAATGTTGATTCTTCCCAGGCATAAGCATGGTATGTTCTTCCATTTGTTAATATCTTCTGCTGTTTCTTTTCTTAGGGTTTTGTAATTATCTTTGTATAGGTCCTCTTGTTATGTGTATTCCTAGGTATTTCATTGTTTTTTGGGGGGCTACTGTGAAGGTAATTGTGTCTTTGATTAGCTTCTCATCTTGGCCGTTATTGGCATATACAAAAGCTACTGATTTGTGGACATTGATTTTATATCCTGAAACATTGCTATATTTTTTGATCACTTCCAGGAGTCTTGTGGTTGAGTCTTTGGTGTTTTCTAAGTATAAGATCATATCATTGGCATATCATCATTTAAGATCATATCATATCATCAGAGTGAGAGTTTGACCTCCTCTGCCCCTGTTTGGATGCCCGTTATTTATGTTGACTGACTGTATTGGCTAGAACTTCCAGCCCTATTTGGAATAGTAGTGATGATAGAGGCCAACCTAGCTTGGTCTCAGTTCTAAGTGGAAAAGCTTTCAGTTTTACTTCATTTAGTATAATATTAGCTGTGAGTTTATTGTAGATGGCTTCAATCAGATTAAGATAAGAAATGTGCCACCTATGCCTGTATTCTTAAGTATTCTATTTAGAAAAGGATGCTGAATTTTATGGAATGCTTTTTCTGCATCTATTGAGAGGATCATATGGTCTTTGTTTTTGCTTCTGTTGATATGATGAATCATGTTTATGGACTTCTGCATGTTTTATAACTTTATTTGATGTGTCTGACAATCACCAGTTTGTTCTCATCCACATTGTCTGTAGGTTTTTGAAAGTGGTAATAGGTACATAGGTAATGAAAGTATATAGCTTGTTTGGTGAATCTTTATCTTCATTACAAATTTTGAACAACTGCACACAGATATGGTATGGGACATTCGTTATGTCTTTGGCCCAGACAGCTTTGTTGAGCCTAGTATCGATACATACATCTGGAATCCCCATTGCTTTC